>CAXIWQ010000319.1:20044-38754 GCA_964036275.1 Litoditis marina | reverse complement strand
AACCCCTACCACCTTGTAAATGACATCTCACGTTCCTATGTGCTCATCTTCAATCGCTTTCATTATCTTCTGAATAATATGAACTTTTATGTATTACTGTTCTAGTAGTTTTTTGTTTTTAGAAATCACTTCATAAGTTATCATCTCGTCGCTAATTCGATTGTAATACAGAATATTGATAAACTCATTATTAGTATTTGTTTGTCAAAACTACTCACGCATTAAGCCCTTCTCGCCTAAGTATAATACGTGCAACATTGAATCGCGAAATAAATATTTTAATTGGAAAAAGATTTCGACCTAAAAAAATTTTGTCTCCGGCTTCTGTAGCTCTATTTTTCCTAACTTTGCAAAAGTTAGTAAAAATAGAGTAATAAAGTTGCTCTAAATGACGTTTTGCCTGCAACGCAGTCGAGTTTTATGTATTTGATGTTATGTGGAATTCAACTTTCTATCCACGCACGTTATTTTAATGTTCGCATGAAGTTTCTCGATAATGGTTTGTTTTGTAATTATGCGTTATAGTTCCTTATGCTCTGCAAAAATGATACTAGATATATAAAGCTTTGTATGTTCGGTTGGAGATATTATGGTTAGGTTATTGATACATTTTATTTATTTCAAAATTTCGAACTAACTCAATAAAAGAATAAAACTATGCAGTTGGTTAACTATGGATATGAAAGGTGTGCTGTATTCAACCGCGGTTACGCGTCTTTTTCAACAACTGAGTCTCCATTTTTACATATGTTTACATACATGTCACATGTTCACTGTAAATACAGCATGATTGCAATGCAAATCGATGCTTTGCCGTCCTGACTGAAACATTACTGTGTTTTCCGAACCGTTGTGTTATTGAACTGTTCCAACTAAACGCGATTTTCGTATACTGTTAGTGAATTGCACAGTCACGTGAAACATTTTTAACACAGCAGAACTTAGAAACGTGCGACGACAATGTGTATGATGTCTCATTAGAATGCTTACTTTACGTGACTATCCGATTGACTTCTAGTACAAAATACAAAGCGTGTTCAAAGAAGTTCAGCTCAAAGGTTATCTTTTAATGAAACCCCTGGCACGGTGCGCAGTGAAAAGTGAGTAGAAATCAGACATTTTGGGCATGAACAAGTTCAACTGCGACCATTTCACTTTGTGTTTTATGCTGAACGAACAATAAAAGAATCAAATTTCACGACTATGTTTCAGCCAGCTTCATAGAGAAGTGGAAATCTAACCGAAGTTCATCCCTTTCAGCGACAATTTTTATCATAGCTATGAAAACGTTCAAATTTAAAGAATCCGTCCCGCTCAATTCGGACTTATCAGTTAACAATCTGAACTTCTGGCAAATAAAAAAACCATTATCAAAAATGTCTACTTTTGTATCTCTATCTTGCTTCGTTTTTTCAGAAAAGCGGCTTACGTAATGACACCGATAGAGGAGTTGCATATGCTCAAAATAGCCTATAAATGTACAAAAATATCCTTAAAACTTGATAGCCTATAAATGTACAAAAATATCCTTAAAATATCCTTAAAATGATAGAAAGTTTTAAGGATATTTTTGTATCATATACTACAACATTTACAGCTTTTGTTGTTCTGTGAAATTCAACTTTCTATTCACTGCTCGCTTTATTGGAATGTTTGCGTAAAATTTCCCGATATTGGTTTTTTTTGTAATTGTGGGTTGTAGTTCCGTATGCTCTGCAAAAATGGAACTAAATACAGAAAACGTTTATGTTCGGTCAATAGGAAACTATAGAGTTGGTTCTCGCCATGTTATAAGAAAGGTGTGCTGCATTCAACCGCGGTTACGCGCCTTTTTGGATAACATGCCTTAGACAACTCCTATCGTCACTAAATTGAAACAACCAATATAGAGAACCGGGTGACATGCAAATTATCAAAATAGAGTTAAAGCTAGATTCACACAGCACAATTTCACAATTGCGAGTCTCGATTTATCATATAGCATATTTTTTTCTTATAAGAACAATTCTGTTCCGGACATTACGGAATAGTCTCAATCCCTCATTTTCATCCTCTCAATCATTGTTATTCGTATGAATGAACGGCCCATTATTGTAGTTTGATCCCAAACTTCTGACTTTCATTGAAATTACGCCGTAGACTTTTGGCACCATTTTGTTAAAGTAGTGAAATTTTTACATCACGTAGGCTTTCATATTTATGAGTATAAACTATTTTTTGCTGAGTTATATGTGCTAGAAGTTATGGTGAGTGTTTGAGTAGATTTGGGTTTTCGTGTCTTTCCTTCGCCTTGTGATGTTCAACGTTTTACCAGTTGTAGTATGTTTTTTAATGTTTTAGGTTTTAGTTACTCTTACTATTTGCAACTTTCAGTAATTTTCTTAGCATTATCAGATTTCATGTTTGAATGTTGTGTTAGTTTGTTTTTCTTTTCCCTCTTCTCTGAAGTTCATGTAGTTAGGTCATTTTTGATTGAAGTCAGGTTCTCATGCATATGAACAAATGAATTATTATTATATCCTCATAGTATAAAAAATCATATCCTATATGATATATTATATTATTTATCATATAGAATATGATTTTTCATATATTCTCATTGATATAAGGGAACTTTCATTAAAAAACCGTACTGAATGCATGTGATATTAGTGAAACTGAATAGAATTTATTGATAAAAATTAGGATTTGGTTACAATAGTCCAACTGTTTTTATATGGAAAATGGAAACAACAGTCATTTGTTTTATTTAAAAGACAAAGCGCTCTGTTCACAGTGTGTTTATTTTGTAACAGACGCCAAGGAAACTAATGTACACTAATGGTATTAACTTGCAATGTCTCAATTCACGGACGTATAGTAAAGGTCTATTTCTCACCAACTTAAGAGATAGTCATACAACATTCAACCGCGATTGCACTTATGAAATAGCATACGTATTACATTTCGGAAATTGTTTTCTGTGTAATAATAATAACTAAACAACAATTTACTGAAGAGTAAGCCTAAAACAATCTAGTTGGGTGTTTCTTCTCCAATAAACAATGACTGATTTACCGTCAAACGTAAGTTCAACGACTAACTCTTAGCATCAGCTTCTGTGATTGGCCAGATACAAAAGCGAGAGAGCATGGAGGTCGATGAGAAACGAGAGATGCAAGGCCAAAAGTCAAAACTTTGATAGACTATAAATACATACCGAGTGAATAAAGAAATGCCCTTTTTTCAAAATTGGAGTTCTGAAAGTTTCATGTTTCGCGCCATCGTACGCGAGAAATGTGTCAGCAAATCGTTCGGAAAATACTGCAAAGCTATTTCACGTTCCCGTGGGAACGTTGTCGAAAATATTGGTGTATCAGGAACATGGGCTTTTTTGATCAAAGAGCCAGTGTTCACCAGCCTATATGAAAGGTGTGCTGCATTCAACTGCGGTTACTGGCTTGTTTTCGTGAACAAGAGCCACTTATTATGGCAGCGTGCCAATGATTACCATAATTGAATTCTCCAGAAACTTGGAAATTCCTTCTTTACTGTTACGACAACATGATAATAAAAAAACTTTTGGGAATTTTTTTGCAACAAAAAACTACCATTCAAAAATCTGACCCAACAAGCCTCAGTGGTAATGAAGAACAGTTGTTTCATTCCTACGGAGAGTCTTACAGTACGGTTAACAAACTAATAGTCTATTTTATCTACGTCAATATGTTCAAGAAAGTTCACAATTAATCGAATGGTTTTTACGTTAAAAGTTGACATTTGTATTATAAAGCCTTTGACAGTTTGAATGTGTACTGTATCTCAACAGAAATTATGTGGAAACAATTTTTTTTATTCTCATCTATACCTTTTTTCAGCAACCTAGTTATTTCTCACAAATAGTATTAGTTGTATCCTGCGTGTACGAGTGGTTTATTTATAGTGTATTTCTTACCAGTTTAACAGATAGTTATACAATAATTAACCGCGAGTGATGAAACTACATACTTTTCCTGATAATATCAGACTGTGGTTTTTCGTACATTTACAGAACGGCTATCGCAATTGTTTAAAACTCGATAGCTTTTCGAGTCACTTTTTTTTGACTGAATTCGATTTCTCAGTAACGACTTTTTTGTCTGAGAAAAGTCATAGACGCCAATGAAATCTCTTTTTACCAAACGGATATAGTTTGTTCCACCCACTTATAACCCTCTACAGTAATATGCTGAAAGTTCTAGGTCAAAGTTTGGTTATGTTGCGTTTTTCGATTTTCCCCAAGTGTCGTCATCTGCACCTTTCTGAAAGTTTGAAACTAGGATATGGGACCGTTCTCCAGAAAACGCCTTCAGAACATTTGGCGGACTACTGTAGAAAAACATTGATTGGTGAAACAGAGTATAACACGAACCTAACATCAAATAAAACTTTCGTTTGTTACATAATAGGCATGCTACACTCAACCGCGCTCACATACCAGAGAACTAATAAATTTCTCTCATGAACGGTCCCATTCAGATTCTAGTTAGATTTGCGAAAACAGAAAAGTTACGAAGTTCCTATTTGGCTTAATTGATTGCGAACTTTCCTCAAACTCTAATGGAAAACACAAAATGCTGCTAAACCTGAATAAAAATCAAGAAATATATTGGATTCAAATGCGGATTCGATTTCTTATCCGACAGACACTGAACCTATAGAAATTCTGGAACAGGTGGGGTTTTAAAGGCAGTACCAGACCCTCTTTTTTGTGTGTGTTTTTAATTTCGTGACGGACGTCCAGCAAACTAATTTACACTAATAGTATTAACTTGTAATGGTTAGATTTACACTCCAAAATTAAATATCTGTTTCTCACCAAGTTAAGAGATAGTCATGCAACATTCAACCGCGATTACACATAAAATTGCATGCGTACTACAATTCTGAAAGCGTTTTTCTGGGTAATAAATACGGAATAATAAAACGACAATTGACGGAAGAGTAAACCTAGAACAATCTGATTGGGTCTTTTTTTCCCAACAAACAGCATACGATCTACTTTCAACCGTAAGTTCAACGATTAACTCTTATCACCAGCTGCTGTGGTTACTACTCGAGAACTCAGGTCGTTTCTATAACTATAATCTCCGTGGATCTGTTTCTATTTGTGTCCTCTTTATTTTAGTCGTCAAACTACAACTTTAACAGAAATGATCATTCTCTCTAAGCACAATGCATCATACCACTTTGTACACGTCCATTTTGCATAACTTTGCAAATTTCGTTTTCTTATCGAACTAACTGTTTCGGTCCAATTTTAGTTCGGAGAAAGTTAATTTGAGAAGATATTGGCCATAATTTGACTAATTTGAAAAGTTTTGAGAAACTAACATTGGTTGATTGGTTGGAGTACACTAAAGCATTAAGCACTTCTCGCCTAAGTATAATACGTGCAACATTGGACCGCGAGTAGAATAATGCAATTTAAAAAGAAAAACCGCAGTTCATCTTTTTTATTTCCTGAATATCAAAAATACTCCAACTTTTCTCTTTATTCTCCTTTCAATCAACGTAAAATAACCAACAATTACAATTCAACAACGAATTGAAAGTATTTTCGAATGACTCTCAGCTGATGAGAAAAACAAACAAAATGCTCAAAGCAACAGACAACAATCAATCAATATATTGTAACAAACAACATCAACAATACATCATTTCTAATAACAAACGTGGCTGGCAGAGAAATATAACCATAAAGTATAACAAACGCAATCTAAACACTAGAACACGTGTGAAAAGTGGAAAATTACTCGAAAAATCGATAATTCTCGGAATTTATGCATCCTCATCTCTTTGAAGTCTTTGCTTTTCCAGATGCTTTCGCTTTCCGATTCGGTACGGCTTCATGACGTCCAACTTTCGTTTTCGGGACTCCACCTTCAAGTGAACCATTCAAATGAAATAAGAACTGGTGGACACCAAGAAGTAAATGTTAAGTAGTGTATATTCTTACTCAACGTTTATTCAAGAAAGTAACTCTCGGCATAGGATCTGTTCGACAGTCAAGTGGGAGCTGCCTATTATTCTAATAAACTATTGCCACGCGGTATTATGTATTAATTAGTCTAAGGTCGTAATATAGTATTTGCAGAGTTTCACAATAAGAAGATAATAGAAAGGACTGAACCTTTTGAAGTTAGAACAGAACAGTAGTATAAGGAATAGGTTTATGCAACCAAACGATGACAATACAAAACAAAACAGTGAAGTATCAGTCGTTGCCGGACGCATTCCACGGAGAGACGTACGTGTGACGTGTCGTGGCACTACTCTCGTATTCTAATCAGAACATTTCTAGTTCCATCAGAACACTCCCGGCAGGACAGAAGAAAAAACGTAATTAACTAATAAAGGATATGGATACGCAAATGGGTAATTGGATCGGGATGGGTACGTGGTGATGGTCATATGTCGCTCCAAGGGACATCAGCCAGAGGACGGTCCTGAGACAGCATCCGGATCCGGGCCGGGATCGTACCGGGGGCAGAGGGCAACGTTGTGACGATGGGAACCACAGATGGGGCATACGTAGTTTGAGCGGCATCTTCCTCCATGTTCACGAATGCATCTATAGCAACGGCGACGAACTCCAATTTGGTGGCGGCGTTCGTGGAGTAGAGGGTATACTGGGCAGTCATTCGAGTAGTGGCGGCCGCGTTGGCCGCAGAACGCACAGGGCATGTGGAGTGGCGGATGCACCGGCGGACCTGATAGGACATATGGAATCATTCTAAGGTTAGGGTTTCCATAGAATTCTTCCTCGTCCGACATCTCAGCTTGTCGTAGCCGGATGGTATTCCGTGCTTCGACTAACACGGGATTCTCGTCTTGAGATGAGCGTAGAATCGGGGTTTCATTCGGATTGTTGAGTGGATCTTCCTGTCTCGGAGTGGCTCTGTTCTGGCTGGGAGTGGATCGTGCTAGAGGCGGAAACTCCTCTCTATCGTAATGGATATCTTGACGATGGAGCTTGGGTGGGGACGAACGTGGAGCTTCAGGGGATGATCTCTTCAGATCGGGAGTCTGTGCGCTGCTCGTCTTGGTCTTGACTGGGGATGTATTTGTAGCGCAATCGAGACGTTCGGGCACTTGCAGTTGATCCACCAGTTCCGCGGCGTTGGTTGCCATGCGCCCGATTTGTCTCTGGAATAACATAGAGAGTTCCTCGCAGTTATCGGTACCCCTTTCCTTCAGTTCAGTGACAACTGTTAATCCATGAGCGGCGGTTTTGAGACTCTGTATGGCCGTACGAAGAAGGTTGTGCAGAGAGGTGTTAGAAATTTTTCTGTTGCTTCTGAGTCTTCCGGTTATGAACTGGATATGTTGCTCTGTTCGCACCTGAAGCTGACTGAGGGCACCCTGAAGCGCGGTAGCTGAAGTGTTGGCTGCTTGACGGGATGACTGCATAGTAGAAATGGCACGACTGGGGGGAGGCTGGTGAGATGTTGTACCAGTCTGAATTGGTTTGATTATCCATATACGTTGTTGTTCTTTAAGGGACATATACTGATGAATATTATCTGATGAGAAGTCGTTATTATGTCTCGAGGTGGGTACTATGATTGGCTGATTCTGGTTAGTCTGACTATAAGGTATTGTGACGTTCAGAGTAGTCTTGTAACCTCCGGGTACGGTAGTCAATTTAGAACGCACATTACGCTTCTCAAAAGTGTTAACTGTAGAGTAGTCTTCAATAATTTCTACCTCATCCGTGACACTGACGGTCTGTGTCCCAGGGGGAGTGTCGGAAAGGAACTCGTCGAGATCGTCGACGGTATGACGTGAGTTGGTAGGACTCTTCTCTTGATGACCCTCGTTGGATTCGAATGAAATCTCCAGAGATTCCATTTTTCTGTAAAATGAAATGTAATTAACTCGGATGGGTAGCCAGTGATGTATCCGACAATAAATAAAGGTTATTGTCGGCACCGGCTTAGGTTGCCCGATGGCAGCGGAAATTACATGAATATAGGGGATATACATAATCGACGTGTGCACATATGGTGAAGTGAATTGGGTGAAACGCATAGAGAAATTAAGGAATGAAGATATCGAACAAGAAAAAATGGATCGTTATGGACAATTATAGTGGATCTATTGATATATTCAATATATTCATGGTGAATCTTCGTCGTTTAGATCTTCATTGTACTGCACGGAACCTCGGGTGGAACGAATTGGGCGATGGACGTGGGTATCCCGAGAGGTCGCACTGTCAGAATTGGCTGGTGGCAGAGGTTCCCATACTTCTAAAGGATACAAATGATTAACAGATCGTAATAAAGATTTTCCACCTTGGGTACGTACTTTTGCGCTTCTTATCTGCTTGTCTTCTGGGCTCTCGATAACTTCAGTGATTAAACCTAACTGCCATCGACCTCTGGGTAAGTTTTGGTCTCTAATCAATACGACCTCGTTAACTTTCGGGTGGAGTCGACTGGTATGTCTGGCGTTGTTCATTCGTTGTTTATGAGTTTCACGTAAACCTGTGACATAGTTTGATAACCATTCATTCCAAAAATTATCAAGGTGATTGTTTACTTTGGATAGAAGGTCAAGTGCTTGTGTCCTGCTATTAACTATAATTGGATAATTAGGGTCTTCCTCGGTGTTTTGCGCGGTCGGATGGACCGATGTCAGACGTACTGAAGGTATCAAAAAATCAATGGGTCGTATGGGTGTTTTGTCCTCAATGCTAGATGATGAATGTGTAAGTGGGCGGGAGTTTATTATCGCTTCTATTTCAATGACAAAGGTTTCAAACTCTCTGAAATTCAACACTTTGTTACGTAGCGTTTTCTTCATACACGCTTTTACCGATCCGATCATTCTTTCATAAATCCCCCCTTTCCATGGCGATAGTGGAGTTATAAATGTCCATTTAACGGTTGTGAGTTCTGTGATGGAGGTTACGAATTTCTCGTCTAGTGAATGAAGGTCGTTCCTAATGATTTCTGCGCCTAACTTGAAGGTAGGTGCGTTATCTGATACTATGGATTCCGGAATACCTCTGCGTGCAAAGAATCGTTTCAAAGCTAATATGAATTCGGCAGTGCTATTGTCCATGACTACTTCTAAATGAATACATCTAGTGGATAGGCATGTGATAAGCAATATCCATACCTTGAGATAGTCGTGGGGAGTGTGGCTGGTACCTCTTGTCGAAAACGGACCACCATAATCGAGCCCACTGTGTTGAAATGGTCTTGACTGGGTGACTCTTGTAGATGGTAGCTGTGGCATGTCAGGGTACCTAAAAGGTAAACCGTTAAATCTCTTACACTGAGTACATTTTTTCAGACAATTTCCTACTACGTTTCTACCGTTCTGGATCCAATATGTCTTCCTAACTTCACTAAGCGTGTGTTCGGGGCCGCAATAAAACAACTTGTTATGTACCTGGTGGATTATGAGTGATGCTAATGGGTGATTATTGAATAAAAATATGGGTGTTTTACCATCGCTAGTGAGTGCTGAATTGTCTAACCTTCCCTTACACCGTATCAAACCAAACTCATCAACTGAAGGGTTGAGCTGTGCTGGGACTGGTTTGCATACTTCTAGACATTCACGATAATGTTCTCTAATAAATATTATTTCAGCTGACTTCTTCTCTTCGAAACTAGGATTGGTTGGATGGGTACTAATTAAGAAGGTGGATTGAAACCGTTTCTTACAGGATATAGTGGATAGTTTATTGTAGACTCGTATACGTAAAAACTGAATAATTTTTGCGACTATGTTTCTCAGCTTGCAGAATTTGTTTGTGACTTTGAAAGGTATAATAGACTGAAAAGATGCTGGGTGTATGATGGATGGGAGAGCAATACATTCTTCTAGTATACAGTCGATAAATTCTGAATCATCAGGCAAAATGAAATTGTCCTTGTCAAAATCTGGCCACTTACTTTTTTCCTCCGTCAACCATTCGGGTCCTCTCCACCAGGTGCTCTCCTTTAATTCGTCTAGATTGCCACCTCGAGACGCGATATCTGCAGGATTGACTTTGGTATTAACGTAATGAAATGTTGCCGAAATGTTTAATGATTCGAATTTCGCAATGCCATTGCGTATGAATGTAACCTTATTATCTGCAAACGTTTTGAGTTTCCTAGTTGAATGTATCCAATGCAATACTATCTTGGCATCAGAGAATATATGAATCCTATTTATTTTCAGGTCGATTTCTTTTTGGATAAACGTGACTAATTTTACCCCAATAAATGCTGCCATGAGCTCCAGACGTGGCATAGTGATGGACTTTGATTTGGATGGAGTGATTCTGGACTTTGCCATTATTAGATGACAGGTAGTATGTGATTTGGAACGAGAAAGTAAGTATACGCATGCTGCATATGCTGTATTGGATGCATCCGTAAAACAAACTAGGTCGAACTCGGAGTCAGGAATTGTAATAATGTTTCTGTCAACTGAAAACGTACCAACATGTAGATCCGACTGGATATTTTTCCATCGTTGAGCTAGTCCGGGTGACAGTGGATCATCCCACGAGTTCTGACCAGTCCAAATTTCCTGTAAAAATACCTTGGTTCGAATGGTTAATGGTGTCAATAGTCCCAATGGGTCGAAAAGCGATGCGAGTTGTCGTAAAACGGAACGTTTTGTTGGATGAACATCAGTTGTTTCCCCCATAAACTTGAACGACAGTGTGTCCTTGGTACTGTCCCACATCATTCCTAATAGTTTGTTGACTGGGGAATTAGCCCGGTCTTTTACTGGAGTATGGGTGTTTACGGAAGGGTTGTTGGTCATGTACTCTCTCAAATTCATTCGCATCTCCATGAAGATAGTCTTGGACTGAGTTTGTTTCAAATTGGCCTCCGTAATGGACTTAGCGCCTAGGATAACATTGTCAACGTATAGGTTTCGTTTGATTTCTTCCGCTACTGGATCACGTGTGATAGTGGATAAACCATAGATTATAGACATTGCAAGCAAAAACGGAGAAGCATTGATTCCAAAGGGTACTCTGGTGAATCGAAAGATTTTTATATTTTCTTTGTGGGGGGGGGGGGGGGGGAAGATTCGGATTTTTGAGCCATAGAAATCTAGTGGAATCGCGCTGATTGGGCTTGAGATGGATTTGATGGAATGCCTTTTCAACGTCGGCAATAATCAAGATTTTGTGTGTCCGGGCTCGCAGCAGAACCCCGCAAAGATTTGGCATGATGGTGGGACCCTGATTAATACATTGATTCAATGACAGTTCCCCTTTCATATGACTGGAGGCATCATATACGACTCTTACCTTAGTCGTGTTACTATCTGGTTTTACTACTGTCTGGTGAGGAATGTAGTAAGACGGGTTCTGAGGATAAGGTGGTGAAAAACTGACCTCTTCAATAATTTTTGAGTCTTCTTGTTGTTTGAAGGTCTCATTGTAGGCATTCCAGATTTCTGGTTTGCTCTGTAGGCTGCGGTACTGTGACTGGAGTCGTCGATACGCCATCGCGTAATTATCTGTAAGATATTTCTGTTTACCATTCCAAGGAAATTCAACGAAGAGTTTCCCGTCATGTACTTCTACTGACTGGTTAAAATTGGATATTATGGCTTCTCGCTCTTTTCTATCATTTTCAACAGATGGATCATCGTGTATGCCTACTGTTTCAAGGCTCCAAAAATCAGCTGTCTCTAACTTTATTGCCGAAGAGTTAGTGAAATAACAATGGTTAACTGACGTACTGCTGGGACTATTGGGTGAACTTGTACTTTTTCCTGATAGTAGGTAACCAAATGTGCTAGGTGTGAGATGCATACCGGATGGTAATTTGATATGTGGTTGATCTACTCTTATAATATCCCAAAACTGATCGATACCCAGTAATATGCTCGGGCTTACTTGGTCTGGTTGTAGTGGAGGTAGCTCTATATCCTTCTGCTCGAGGAACCTCTGGTCTGCTGTGGATAGTCTGGCTCCGCTGTAGTCACCTGTAATGATATCTTGAGTATTTACGTTCAACTCCAATGGTAATTTACCTTCTACTTTCAGGTGGATTGACACAATGGATGACAATTTGACGGACTTATTTCCTCCAAACGTTACAATTGATAGTGGTTCTTCACCCAAAATAGGTGACTTAATTTCTTTTGCCAGTCCCTCTGAAATAAACGACTTATGGGATCCACTGTCCAATAATATGGACACAGGCTGGTAACAGTGAGTCCGGTTGTTGTAAATCTGTCCCATTGCAGTCATTAAACTAACCGTCTGGCTAGTCGAAACACTGTTCTGCTGGACTTCTTGCCGTGGATCGATCGATAGTGTGGTTGGAGTGGCTAGGGCAGCATTTGACGCGTTACTGAAATGAACTGATCTGTTTGGAGAACGTGAATGGGTATGTGACTCGCGTGATCGTGAGCGTGGTCTGTCCTGCTTATGTTGATACTGAGATCTATTGAGCGACGAATGACGGGAATTATTGGAACTAGAACGTTGTGGGTACGGTGAATGTGTCCTATTTGACGGTGGTTTAGAATCTGAACTCTTGGATCTTGCACTACGTTTGTAGCATAATGATATATGATGTTTTGTACTTTCGCAGTGCTTGCAGATCGCAGTACAGGATCGGCTGTTATGTTCCGTAGATAAACATCTATAGCAGAGACCATTTTTAGAAGCGTATTCATGACGTACCTCTACTGACGCGAATTTCCGGCAGTCCTCACTGTAGTGGGCCCCGGAGCAGAATTTGCAGTCTTCTTTCGCGACTCTGTTGAGACTTCGACTGGTGTGATGTTGTCCGGCCTGCACTGCAAACGATGCTGACTCTGTATGGATCTGCTGGGTGGAACTGAAATTCTCGGATAAATGAAAAACTGCTTCTTCTTCTCCAATAATGTTTTCAAGTTCATCATAGATATCCGTAAGTGACCATGCAAAACGACATTTACGTTCTTTTCGAACCAAAGTTTGTTGGATACTGAGAGGGAATTTATTTTTAACTAAATCGATTGTAACTGAACAACTGGCTAGATTGGTGTCCATAGACTCAAGTAAGGTCAACTGGCTTCTAATCGTGTCCAGTGTCCTTCGCAAAACTACGGGATGTTTGGTGGATACGGGTATCATCTTAACTTCTTGGAGAATGGATGTGCGAGTGGATAGACCATTATTGAATCGTTGTTCCACTAGGGAATGAGCTACTTGATACATTGCATCAGTTAGGGGGATTGATTTCACAATGAGACCAGCATCTCCTTTTAGTAGTGACTTCAACATGATTAGTTTATCGATATTGGACAATTGTGGATTAGCGTGTACCGACATGTTGAAAATGGACCAAAAATTCTGAAATTCACATATCTTGCCGTAAAATTCAGGTATCTGAAGTTTAGGTAGTTCGAGACGTTGGAAATGGTTATTACCCACAACTGGATTGTTATGGGTGGGAACGAAACGGGTGGTGGGGAGCTGCTGGATGGGTTGTAGGCAAGTTCTTTGAGGAGCAGTTAAAACTGGTAATGGCCCGTTTTGCGAAGCTGATGAATTGATATTATTACTAACCTGAACTGTATGTAGATGGAAATCGCTAGTTGTTGAGCGAAAACTCTCCGTGGAACGAGATCGATGGAGACGTCGGGCTCTAGTGGATCTTAGTGGATCAGATGGATTCGAGATATTGCTCATGGATCGGGGTGGATGGTCCGCACGTTGGTGGTCTGAAGAAGTTGTGGTGGAACCTTGAGTCGGGCTTGGCGGAATGGGTAGACTAGTACGGGCCAGTCTCCTGAAAAACATACGTAAAAGAATGATATGGCGATCAATCTCTTCCTGAAGTTCAGGAATATCAAAAGTTTGAATATGCTCCTCGATTTGTTCTTTTGTATCCTCCCGTTCTTCATGGTTACGAATTCCTTCACTGAAAACCTGAGTTTCCTCAAAAATGGTTTTCAGTCGTGATCTGTGGTGAAGCAATGTCTCTTGACACTCCGTTAACTCATCTTCTAGGTCTAATGGGTCACGATCAATGGCATACTCAGGATTCGTTTTGGCTAAGATTTTGTCTAAAGTAGCTCTTATTTGCTCTACTTTTCTGGTTATTATATCTTTGAAATTGGCAAGACTCGGCATTGCCGGGGTAGCAAAACCTAAGCCTTCGGCTGGTCGTCAGTCAGCCAAAAACTGTTCCACTTATATACAATGAGCAAAAAATGGATATGTATACTCTGAAAAAACCGATTTTCGATACTTGAAGCAAAATTCTAACAAAACACGACAATTCGCTGGAGAATTTTAGGGAGAAAAGAATAGTTTTCCCGGGATATGTGATGTTTAGACTTTGATCGCGTATACGGTATCGCTCCCGTGAATTTGAGGCTAGTCGTGGTAGGACCTCTTCATGACCGTGTTGGGTTGCCGACTTGGGTGGTCTTTGAAAAAATTCTAAATAACCGGAAACAGCTATCATCTGACGAGCAGACTTTAATATTAATTGTGTCTATATTGTATACAAGATTTAAAAAATATTAGTAATATTCTAGACTAGACTTATGGGTTTTAACCCTTCTATTATCTATTAAAGTGGGTACGTGTTACTAACGATCATGGAATATTTAATGGTTATGGATGAACTGGATAGTGATAGAATTAGTCATAGGAGCAAATAGATTACGGATCCAATGGGCTGGTGGCTCACGATAAACCGACTATTGCCATATCCGTACCAGAACCAATATTTTTGATAATGTGGTCGTCTTCCGGTAAAACCACAATGCGAACTAACTTCCCATTTCGCCTGCATACCGCAGTTTCCGACTGCGTGACTCCCGTATGCTGGGTACATGGATATATTTTTGGTTGGGGATCGAATTTCGCGTCCACTTTGAGCAAAATTTTTCAAAACCAAGAAGAAATATATACATGTATTATTTGCTAGCTAGCGTCTTACCAGGTTATTAAACCTACCAGGTTGTCAAATCCTGGGTTTCACCAATTTCAGTACAGAAATCAATATTCTGCCACTGCTATTATATAGCTCAACTAATGACTTATTCTGGCTCTATCTGGTTCAACGTATAATTACCATAACTTAATGGAATAAGGTGGATTGGCGGCTGAGTAGCTAATTCGGCCGATGCACCATGTTCGACAGTCAAGTGGGAGCTGCCTATTATTCTAATAAACTATTGCCACGCGGTATTATGTATTAATTAGTCTAAGGTCGTAATATAGTATTTGCAGAGTTTCACAATAAGAAGATAATAGAAAGGACTGAACCTTTTGAAGTTAGAACAGAACAGTAGTATAAGGAATAGGTTTATGCAACCAAACGATGACAATACAAAACAAAACAGTGAAGTATCAGTCGTTGCCGGACGCATTCCACGGAGAGACGTACGTGTGACGTGTCGTGGCACTACTCTCGTATTCTAATCAGAACATTTCTAGTTCCATCAGAACAGGATCCCTATTCAATACCAAAACAAAGCTCAATATCCATTAATTCTTCAAATTTGGGTGGAAAAACCCCTAAATTCCACCTAAAGTGAGCTAAAGTTCGGAATTCAAGACCAACCTTTTTGAGATTCTTCTTTCTCTTCATTTCTGCCGCCTGATCTGGTGCAGTTACGGCCAACTCCTGAAACATTCGTGTCAAGTTCAACAGTTGAAATGTCGTAATTACCCATTAACTTAACTCTTTTCTCATATAATGCGCAACAGCCGATTTTTGAACCTGTTAAGTGTACACTAACTAGTTAACTATAACTCAAGCTAATCAACATTCTTATCAAGTATATCTATTATAACATTTTAAAGTCGAATTCAGAGCCCAAAACAACTCGAAATTCCAGGTCTCAAGGACTTTAAGCTAGAAAAAGTTAAAAACTGTAATAGAAATGGATGAAGAAATATAATTTTTGACCCACCTCCAAATTTTTCAGTTTGGGGCTACTATATTTCGTCACTTTGTCATTTCGTCACTGTGACTAACAGTACAATTACTCCTAGTTCATTCAATCAACTTTATCTAATTCAAACTAATTCTGTTCAATTGATAATAATTCGTTTCTTCCACTTACCTTCAACTTCCTCTTTCTGTCCTCCGTTTTGAGGATACTTTCCTTCTGGCAGTCTGCCAACCTTCTACCGTACTCCTGTTCGCCCAGCTGATTCTTCAACACTTCTCCTATCTCAGAAGCAAGGTTGCAAAGATCGTCCGTATCTGCAAAACGAACCAATATCCCGCTTATATAAAACATCTGCTGCATTGAGCCGTGGTTACGCGCTAGGAAATTAACTTCTTCATACAAGTACAAACACCAAAATACAGTGTGTGTCATTGCGTATTTGAAACCGAGCAAATAGTTGATGGATGCAAATTATTGCAAAAAGGACACTTTCACCATGACAGGAGCAATCATAATAAACACTGCTTCTGCTCAGCTTATATAAAATGTGTGCTGCATTCAACTGCAGTTACTCGCCACTTTCATGAATTGAGGTACAGGTAACTCCTATCGGTTATAAAAACAATTATAACAACTACAAAAAAGGGTTTCACCGTGATCAAATTTGAAATTAACTATGAAGTAAGTCTTATGCAAAATTCTCAAATTCTACCCAAAACTCATAATAGTACCCAAACTACAAAAACAATGACCTAACGTATAAAACCACTTGTTCACTGTTTCCCAACGTTGCGCACTCAAACGTCGCGCCTTCCATATGAAAATAACTCACTGGTGGCCGAGAGATGAACAGAAAATCACTTCTTCAACTACACCTGAGTGCTTTCTGCTTTCTAGTTAAGGCAGCTGATGTGCTCAGACACAATTTTTTTTCTCAAGCCGCAAGACTATATCATGTTACTATATCATATCATGTCAAAAATATTACACTAGAATAGTATATATTTCTTGCATTTCAATGAACTATACTTAAACAAGAGTTCCACTAACAAAAACGTTTCTGTATAACCCGTATAATTTCTGTATCTCAGTAGAAATTATGCGGAAACATTTTCTTCTTTTCCATCTATTTGTCTTTTTGTCGGAAATACTAAAGCATTAAGCACTTCTCAAAAATAGAAGAATTGTCCAACAACATTCAGCTGCGCGTACTGTGAGGAACTTGCATATTTTTGCAT
Organism: Litoditis marina; assembly: GCA_964036275.1. Lineage (NCBI taxonomy): Eukaryota > Metazoa > Nematoda > Chromadorea > Rhabditida > Rhabditidae > Litoditis > Litoditis marina. The sequence goes on along the minus strand of CAXIWQ010000319.1, from coordinate 21,619 downwards.
GTACAACGTTTGCTCTCTCCTTCTTTGTATACATTTAGCTCTACCCAAATTATCTGGCGTGTATCAAAAAATACTACAGAACAGTTTTTCAGCTTCATTTCTCACGCCGGTTTCCACAGATGATAATATCAGAAAATAATAAAACAACAACTCTGCCAGAACCATCGATTGGACGACCACTATGAAGTACATTCAACAAACGTATCACATTCTAACTATTGAATAGTCGTTGTTCGAACTGTGCAAAACTCTGCAAGATCATCCATTCTCTGTTTTCACTTTTAATGTTTTGAAACGAGTGTTATACCGATAATGTTGAATAGAGTGGAAATCAGTGTTTTCCTTCTATTATATAGAAATGGTAGTACATTCAACCGCGCTCATTACATGCATTACAACGCTTACTTTCACGTAACTGTTCATCTTACTTCTAGTATATCTAAAATCTACCCAATCGGAACCTTTTGGTTTTGTTTCACTCCAGTTTCTCTATATTTTCCAAATAAAACTTCTCTAACAGCACCTGAGGGTTTCACGCTTTCTAGTTAATGTTTTATCGCTTTCTAGTTAACGTTTCACACAATTCATCATCCAAACTCTCATGACTATTATATCATGTCAGAAATATGAGACTAGAATAGTATACTTTTTTGCAATTCATTGAACTATAGTGAAACAAGAGTTTCGCTAACCATACAGTACTGGTTCACACCCTGTTATGAAGTGCACATTGTACTCTCTCATTGGTTCGCAAAATTGAATATTTAGTCGTATTTCGACCAATAGGTTGAAACTTACTCATAATTTTAAACTCAAATAGCTGCTTGAATATTCCTCCAAGTTCTGCATTTCGCTTCAACTCTACAGTTCCCCGCGAAAAGCTCACTTAAATATTTTGGTTATTGAGTGATCATACACAGGACCCGGTGAGCGGAACGCGGGCAAAACAGGCGCAATGCACGCAACCTGAAACTATTCATTTGGTGTTGATTTGTCTGAGGGACAACCGATTAGACAGGGCTCTCTTATCCTTTATAAGAGATGTGATACATTCAACCGCTGTACTCTGTTTGGGTCTCAACTTTCTGATTGAGAATTATTTAGCTTCAACCGTGAGCTCAACTACTACTAACTGTCACCACCACTTTGGATGAACAGCATCAGTCGTTCCTCCGGTGTAACTAAACGTAGATTTACTCATGTTGGGTAAGATATTAAAAACAATTCAACACCTGACTGAAAGTAAGTGAACTTCCGAGAATGAATGAAAGTGTGTAATGAAAGTTGGACCCATGTAAAGTTTTGCTAATATTTAGAACAACTTAAACAGCTTTAACCCTAATCCAACTAAGTTTTGGAAAATGTCGGTTTTTTCGAGTCGAGTGTGCATTGAGTTGAACAACCTCACAAACCAGATTGTATAGTCGATGCCAACGGAAAGGCGGGAGGGTACTGTGTATCTCACTTTCCGCTGTGTACGCACACATGTCTTGGATTCCAAAACTTGCCCCTAATGTGAGTAGCTTTGTAAGAATATGAATCTATGTGAAATATTTTCAAATCAGTGACTTCGGA
>CAXIWQ010000319.1:0-20021 GCA_964036275.1 Litoditis marina | reverse complement strand
ACGTTTATGAGGTCTGCTGTGTTTAACATGTTTCACGTGATTGTGCAATTGAGTAACTGTATACTTAAAATCTGTCGCAACACATCAACACTAACAGAAAATCAGAACTAAATGTAAGAGTTGTTGAATATTTCGAACTCGTTTAATTAATCATCACGAATTGACTATGTTGTAATAGTACATCTGGAGTGCTTTTGTGTAAGTTAATATAAAAATATATAATTAAGTAACATGGTTTTTGAGTAACACTTTCCAGTTAAACTGATTGTACAAAGCATTTGTAATGGCGCATTATCTTTATCCTTCGATCTAACCCAAATATTGCTTTCCAACGTTAGTTTCAATGGTAACCGAACTTTTATCGTTTGATCTGAGAAAACGGTGTCTGTTCATGAAATGTATTGTTTGTAAATGTGCTAATGGCACTTTCTCGTGCATTCATTTTGACCCGGCTCCTGGGACGTACGTATCTAAGTATGGCCGGGTCTAATGTGCGCGGATAGGCGGATAAGACAGGTCACGACAGTTGCCATGGAAGTTCACAGAATTACTAAAAACCATGTTACTTGTAGAACTTGCGACACAGATTGGCAAACACTTATAACTGAGTTCTATGTATTTCACTCTTTTTGAAGTAATACAATTTCCGAAAATTTGATATAAGTACGCGAATATCAAATATACCATGAAACTATCAGTTTAGCGCGGTCCAGTGCTGCACGTACTATAGTTAGGTTGAGCAACACAGAGTACATTTCTCTTTCAAGCTCATGTTTAAAATAAGTATGAAAAATTCTGAAGTCATTTTCTAAGAGCAGAACTAAGCTAGAATGTACATTTGAAGGTGAAAGAACTGAATGTATCAAAGAATACCAAACGAAATTATTATTTACATTCATCTTTCCAAGTGTCAATTATTTTTGAGTTGTTTGTAAATATAGTACTTTTTTTCGATTGCGGCCTTCATTTTGCGGTCCAGTGTTGCACGTTTTTTACTCAGGAGAGAAGCGCGCGGAAGCGGTAGTTGTTCTTAGTAATAATCCGATAGTAATGAATAATTTTAAAAGATTTTGAAATACTCGATCTTCTCAAACGCAGTCTCCATTGGCCCAGTGTCGCACGCTGTGAACTCAAGAGAGAAGTACAGATTGCATTCGTTTCTTCGTGCTTCCTTATTAAAATAAATGAAGTATAGTTCGCATAGTTTGTACTGAAACTCATACAGTTCTCATTTGAACGTTACGAAAATGTTCTCATGCAAATAACAAACGACTATTTTATCTTTTGAAAAACTCCAACACTCCTTCTCACTTGAAACCAGAATCGAATGCAAAACTTGTTAATTGGCGAACATGTTTCTGTGAATGGATTGAAAGTTCGCTATTCGTGCTGTAAGATTCTCAATAGCAACGAAAGGGAATATATCAATGAAGAAGTTGGAAAAGATTGTAACCATCTGAAATGGTTTCGTTTGAGTGAATATAGGGTAAACTCTACACCTAAACTAGTTTTATGAGTAGTGTACTACCCCATTATTCCCCCTTCAAAGAGACTGATGACACAGCGATACTTTCGTGTTCAGATTCACCAACTCCAAAAGTGAACTGATAAGGACGTGACACATTTCATCATCGTCCCCTAATTATCCAACTCAAATAATCGAGTATGAACTTCAAATGAATGCCTTGAAAGTGAAAATCAATATAATTTCGAAAATTTTGTTTCCATCATATTCACCAGATTGAACTATTGATTGTAGAGGTTAAGTCTACTTGAAAATCGAATTTTGAGAGGTCAAAAAAACTTAATTAGTCAGCGGTAAATCTCAAAGCTCAATTGACAGCTACAAACGGAAGAGCCGCTGAGATAGGATTAGACAACAATTATACTAGATAAGATCCAGGAGATTGGATAGGATATTCATGTATATATAAGCGTCGCATATAACCCTACAATCAGTGGAGCGTATTTTTCCCAACTCGCACCTATATTGTGAGACTATTTTATTCACTTATTTTATTTCTTACGAACGTTTTCCATTTCACAACAGTCTCTTATCTCTGACTATTTCACAACAATGAGCGGTCGTGCAACACACTTTTTTTTACATTGAATAAGCATATTTCTCCCGACTTGCACATATATTGCAAGACTACATATATTCACATATAACACTACATGATACTTCTATTAGCTACTCTTTTTTTTCATATAGCTGCATAAAGTTCTGATGTGTGTCACGTGAATACATGACAGACGGAATGCTAGTCGTATGTACCCATACGTTCTGTCAGGACAATAATGGATACTGGTTTTTTCCTTGTTAATGTACATACTTTACATTATTACTATATTATTAGTATCTATTTTTATAAGGATTTTATCCCAATTTTGAGATAGTTTCTCATTCCATATTATGAATAATCGATAATATGTCTTATATGTGGTGGACCCTGGGTTCTGTATCAAACCTGTTGTAAAATCGTTCATGTAAAAAAGTACATTTATTTAGAATAACTTTTCGCATTAGGTTATACAATCGATTTTTAAATTGGAACAGTATCATGAATGTAATTAGTTGTGGAAATCGATAATTGGATAGCGTACATAATCCTCGAGAGTCAGAATCTGCCCGAGTCACATTATTCAGATATATTATTCTCATACAAGTCATAACAGTTCTTTATATTATAGATAGTTTTTCAGGGTTGTTAGGGAACCGCTGGCCGAACGCATAAATCGGACTGCAGCGGTCATAACGTACAACAACCCCGCTGTGCGGATCCAGTGGCAGGACGTGCTGCGACTCGCCTTCGGGCCCCAGCCGTCGGCACCTCCGCCGCCCTTCACAACGTCGCCGGTCGTTATCGCTCCACCCGATTCGGAATGCCCGGTTAGCCGTTTTATCAATCAGAGTTGTCTACTATTACAGATAAATCATCGTATCGGAGTAGAAGTAACCTTGTGAAAGGTTATTATTAGTAGAGTCACACGTTTTGTCAGGTTTTAACCTAATTTTCATCTTTTTTACCTATTTTGCTATACCTGTCGTAACACATAAGTGTAAACTGTTTGGTGGTAAAATAATGTGTTAAAAATAGATAAATGGATCATGGAATGAGTCTTCTTAATAGAGAGTAATAAATATTCGAAATTCTTTTTTTTAAACCTCCCTTCTTTATAATAACGGTTGACATCTCTGTTTCGTTTAGTTACTCTCAGTTTGGAACTATTCATATTCACAGGAATGTTTCGGTGGTAACGATGCTGTCGATACCTGGGTGGTTTGCCCCCACACGGAGGACAGGGACGAGGGACGGCACATATACGGTCGTCCCTGCATGTTGAAATGGAATACCAAGCGTTACACAGGCCCCACGTGTCGCCTACCGTGGAGGCTACAGTAACCATCCTTATTTCTGGATTCTCCATGTTCCGTATGCTGTCTCACCCCCCTGTCTCTTTCTTTCCTTCTCTCTCTCTTTCTCTACCTCTTTTTATATGTGTACATATGCTTGTTTTTTATTATAAGATATGATCTTACTTGTTCATTGTGTTTTGTTGTTTTTTCTTAGGTCTGTCTTTGTGATTGTTATGTGTACTGTTTATTGATAATACATAAACGTGTACCGTTTTCTCTTGATATGAAACAGGAAGAAGTGTTGTATATCGAAATTCAGTGAATACAGCAATTGTGAAAAGAGGAAGATAGAAAAGTGAACTCTAGAAAGATAGAGAAAGAGAAAGAGAGAGAAAGAGAGAGAGAGAAAGAGAGAGAAGGACATAGAAATAGAGAGCGAGAGAGAGGGAGAGAGAGAAGGACACAGAAATAGAGAGAGAGAGAAGGAAAGAGAGAATTATAGACACTGTGTGAGATTTGGAGGGTGCAGAGAAAGGGAGTCTCGTAACTAAGACTGTATGTTAGATTTGGAGTGCACAGAGAAAGGTGTACTGTAGAATTGGGAGGTTGTTTCGATTTCAACTATAATTTTTGTAACTCGGTTTCTATATTTTAAAAACAAACACTAGGATACCACAAATTAATTTACAATGTATTTACATATAAACATATTTTTTCCTACTCTTTCCATCCGAATGGTTTCGTAGTAGAATCAGGGAAGTAACGTAGCTTCTTCATCACGGCTTGCAGCTTCTTCGACCTCTTTGTAGACATGTCAAAACTTCTTGACAATTTCGGTCTTCTCAGATATTACTCGAGTTTCATTCCCGGATAGCAGTCCATCTACCAATCTTTTGATAGCTTCGAAATTGATAACACCACTGTTTCCATGTGTCAGTGTGATTCCACGAACTTTCACAATCTCCTTGATCTCTCCAGTTCCTTTGTTTCTCAGGCGGTAACTATACACTTTTGGTCCGGTTGAGACAAATTCTACTAATTCGTAACCTTCCGGAAGACCATTTTCCTCAGAAGACCATTTTCCAAGATAGGTACCGGCTAAATCAGATAGTTTGTCATTACCGTTTTCAATCATGTATACTCCCGAGTTTGTATCTCCGTAACAGGGTAGATGTCCGAGACGTTCCAACATTCTGTAGAGCTCCACTCTACCTAGAGAACAGACAATACTTGCATAGGCTACATGTAAAATACTGTAGCACAAAGACACGTTCTGAGTAATCGAGCTGAGGTGAACATTATATCTCTAAGTGACTACTATGCCCAGTGCTTTTGATGATTTCTTTTATATGTGTTACGTGAATCTTACCCAGTTTCGCTCAATTTATATGAAAGGAGGACGATTATGTGGTCCAATCGCAACTGTTCAGTCCTTTAAACTGCAATCTTTTTTTCAATTGCAGTTTAAAGAATAAAAGACCATTGACACGGGATTGGTCCACATAATCGTCCTTCTTTAACTAACGAGTTTCGAAAAGGTATCTGGAAACTTTTTCCCCGTTCTCAAAAAAACTCTATTATATTCTCAGGACATTTTCTACATTCGAACGAAATATAGAGCGTTTGCCGTTTTGAATACTGAACAATAACAACAAAACCTCAACGAAAACGTTGGTCCTTTTTTTCACGAATTGAATTACATTTGATAAATCCTGCTCATGGATAGTGCAATAACTTGATGCGGTTCAGCGTTGCACGTAGTATATATAGGCGAGGAGTACACTATGCGCTAGTTATTTCTTTTATTAGCGTTCGCTGGAGACTATTCAAGCGTTTACGGGACTATTCAATTCATTCTAGCCATGTAGTTCTACTTATTCCCACTGAAATCTTTGCAGAGTGCCAATAAACCTTTGAAGAAATGTTTTTCATGGAAACATCGCGTTTTGTACTTATGTTCACATACAGTAACAAGCAATATCCAATCATTACAGAGTTTTCCAATTTTTGAAAACCTATTGAAAAAATCTTGCACGTAGTTTGTTTAGGCAGAACGAACGCGAGATGCTTTAATGGGTCGTGAGATGTGAGTATTGGAGTCAGATAAAAGTAGATGAAACACTTCCTGAGAGCCTGAAAACAAATGACCTTTTCGACCATGCTCTGCACTTCACGAAATATTGTTTGGTCAGAAACAGTTAAGAAAAAACAGAAATGCTTTAGTCGAATAGAATACATTGTGTGGATGATTTAATTGATAGATTACTTTGCTTTCGCAAAAGAAAATAAACTACGGTATGTTGAATAGTCTTATGTGTTTATGTGTTTTACTTCTTTCACAGTAATTACTCGCAGTTCAGTGTCGCACGTAACATATTAAGGCGAGAAGCGCACTTGGTTTACATTACATTATTGACATATGATGACAGAGATACTATGAGCAACAATAACTACCATTCATGAAAAAGTGGGGGCCCAACGACTGTGAGATTTGTCTTCTGCTGTGCGCCCCTTAGACAGCTACTCTCAAATGGAGCAGCTACTGCTACAAAAACCGAAAAATACTCATGTATAACTGTTAATTACAAACATACAAAAGTCGTAAAATATTTTCTCAAACCTGTAAACTAGAATCTACAAGTCACAGCTGCGAAATAGAGAACAACTGTTGAATAATATGCCGAACGTTATAGCACCTAGAATTGAAGTAATGATCAAAAACACCAACCATTGTGCACAAAACCAGGAACTCTATAATTAACTACATTGAGTTAACATCTGTGATTTGTAGATTCTAGTTTACAGGTTTGAGAAAATATTTTACGACTTTTGTATGTTTGTAATTAACAGTTATACATGAGTATTTTTCGGTTTTTGTAGCAGTAGCTGCTCCATTTGAGAGTAGTTGTCTAAGGGGCGCACAGCAGAAGACAAATCTCACAGTCGTTGGGCCCCCACTTTTTCATGAATTTTTCTCTTTTTGTATACATGCCGTAGGTATGTGGTTTGATCTGTACGGTGCAGATAAAATTGTTTTCTTAATGAACCACTTGCCACGTATTACTATCATTTGAGAAAAATATGACGTCAACATTGCAGTTCTGAGAACTTACTTTCTGCCCTCTGCCCTTCAGAATCCCAGAATACGTCATGTTTGAATGAAGTATGAAGTTTCATCGTAAATTAACCATTTCTAAGAAACTTTCAGCATTCGAAAACATATTTCACGTCAATTTTTTGAAAGTTGACGTCATCTGGCCTTCTGATTTCCAGAATAAGTCATATTTAGATAAAGTTTTGTCGTTAATATACCATTTTTAAGATATTTTCAGCATTTGAAAATATATGTGACGTCAACTTTGCACTTTTCAAAATCGACTTCATCTGGTCTCCAGAATCCCAGAATACATCACTCTCAGATTGAGTTTCACCGTTAATTGACCCTTTCTAAGATATTACCATCGTTTAAAAATATATGTGACGTCAACTTTGCACTTTTCAAAATCGACTTCATCTGGTCTCCAGAATCTCAGAATACGTCACTTTCAGATTGAGTTTCTCCGTTAATTGACCCTTTCTAAGATATTACCATCATTTGAAAATATATGTGACGTCAACTTTGCACTTTTCAAAAATGACGTCATCCGGTCTCCAGAATCCTGAAGGACGTCAGGAATAGAATACTTCATACTCAAATAAAAGTCACGATGGCATCATATTTCAATTTTCGAGCCAATCGGTAATTGTTACTCTAAGTTACAATACAGTTTGAGTTGTCGACCGGACAGAGAGAGTGAGAGAGCGTGCTAAATGGAGAGACGCAGACACTTTCCGAAAAATGTCTATAACTTTGATTAAAACAATTTTTTCTTAAATTTTTTTTGCTCCGCGAGTGTTTGAGTAGGTATCACATGTCTTCCACAATTTTCAACAGAATCGGTTGAGTAGAAACACTTAAACTGGGTTTACTTTTCTTGTCTTAACATGTACATCAATAAAAACTTTGTTTTGCAATTTTCAGCCTTTTTGAGGAGAAACTAAAAAAACGGAAGCGCGCATTAGCCGGACCAAAGACAAATCTCGCACAGCGCTTCGCGCTGCGCGCGATTTGACGTATTGAGTGCAATAATTTCTCAAGTGAAAAAGTTCGTTGACTTAGATGTTTCCGCACCGCTGCATATTATATTAAAACAAATTCATGATTTTCACTTTTCTTATCTGACCGAGGTTTTTGGGAACTATTCTTTTGGTTTCCTCAATAGTTAATCGGTTGGTGAGCTCGCTAAGTTTGGGTTGTGAAGCCAGTTGAAACGGTAACCGAATCCAGATTTCAGTTTACTTTCAGGTCATTTAATGGAGTAACCAGAGAAATTAGTGACCTAACACCGGTTCGGTTACTAAAAACCGATTTGACATCCATAAATTTGTCATGATGTGTCACTTTTCACAGTTGAAGCTACCTGAGAATATTGGACGTTTGAAGGTGAAAATACAGGATGAATTGAACGTGGAAATGAGAAACGAAAACATTAATAACATTGTCTCTCTTGTGGTCAAACATTTTTGTTTTTGAAATATTGCACACCTTTTTAAAATGCTGTCTTCATTGCGCAGTCCAGTGTTTCACGTATTATACTTAGGCAAGAAGCCAACCATGCCTTAGTTAGCAGTCAATCTCCGAAAATTAAAACAAATTAATTATACTACGCGTAATTTCTACTAAAAAGCATACAGGTTACATTCGAATGTTACGAGACTGTTCTATTGTTTTTCATTCAAAAATCAGAGTTTTCTCTCAAAATAGATTCGAACACTTTTTTACAGGAAGTCACAATCGCAGATATTTACGTAGTTGAAACAAACGGAAAGTTCGGTAAACGTACTGTAACATTCTTAAAAGGAAAATAACTATATTGGTGAAAAAGTTGGAAAAGATTGCAAACACATACTTAATTGATTATTAGTCGCTTGATATTCGCCTCCAAGTTGCGGCAAGATTTTGGCAGAAATCCGCACTCTGCCAGCAAGTTGCTAGGAAAGTGCGGATAGTTGCGTGCACTGCGCCTGTTTCGTCCGCGTTTCGCTCACCGAGTCCTGTGTCTGAAGTGCTTTGATACAAGTGATAATAGGGTGACACAGTAATCGGTTTTTTTGTTTCCCCTTGTTCAACTTACCAGTTTTTCTGTTTCGAATATCGAAGATGTGGGTTAATGACCGGTAGCGCGGTTCAGTGTTGCACGTAGTATAATTAAACTGAGCAAGACAAAATAAAACCGTTATTGACTATTCAGGACACTAAAATACTATGAAACGCATTTATACAAAAAGCCACATATCGTATAAAAGACGCAATCACAAGTGCAGGAGAAAGAATGAAAATTACGCTTCAGTTTAAGTAGTGTCACCCTACTCTATGTACTTCTCAGAAAGATTGGCGCCAATTTTCTGCGATTGGCCAGTTTGCAGGTGAATGAGACTGCAGACAGTCTGCGTCTCTCTGACCTACACACTCTCTCGCCGAGGCTGCTACAAAAGTGGTTTGCTAATTGGCTGGGAACTGTCCGAGTTTGCAACTGGACTCGTTGGCAGCGTCCCAATCGTTATGATGATTTTGTTTCTATTAGTTGTTACGTGAAACTTTATTGTTCAACCCTTTGGTAAGGAAAAAGAAATTCTTTATTCGACCCGGTATTTCGTTAACCCTAGCAGTTAACCATTAATCGGGTTTTTTCGGTTATCCCTATTGTCAACCATTCGGTAACCCCAAATTTCGAAATGATTTTTGTATCCCTTAATTCCAATTTATCAGTTTAGCTAAACGGTCGAAACCCTAAAACAAAAACAAAATTACCTGTTTATTTCTTTCTACCTTGTTTTATACGGTAACCGGGATTCAGTTTCAGGTTACCTGTGAAGTAGTCTGAAAAAGGGTCAGCAGAAACCGGTTAGATTATGAAAACACCCGGTCAGATATAGAATTGGTCGGAATAGAGAAGTAATATGAAGTTTACTGTTTTCTTCTCAGGTGGTTGGATACCCTTTTCCAGGTAACCTGTGGCCGTCATAACAAAATATCAATTTAAAACTGCATTCGGGTTTACATGCGAAATCTTGAGCGTTCGCAGGTTTAAAGGGGGACAGAAAGGAAAGCTAGTTTAGGTACCCCGGGGTACCTAAATTTAATGTTGCGCGCGTTAAAACAGGCAAACACGTGTCAACCGTTTGCAAATTAGGTTCGTTAGTTTGAATTAAAAGTTATACTTATCTGTTTTTCTTGATAAGCTCTTTCACATTAACTTTCCTTTCTGTCCCCCTTTAATACTGATCATTTACGTTTGATTGGCTTGTTCTTCTATTGTATCAACTTGCGGTCGTGTGTTGTTCGAAACTTGAAAGAAACGTGTTGTTCGAAACTTGAAATTTTGTCTGTAACTAGATTCGAACACTTTTTCGAACCAACGATCTTTGAAAGTTCGAAACCGAAATATTGAATTGTTCATTAGAGAAAGTCTTATGAATATTGTAAGGATGAGGCCATCGATCATTGAAATCGAGTATAAACTGATTGTGCAATTCATTGATATGATGAATTATGAGGTATTTGTTTAACAGTAGCAGTTAACCATTAACCGGGTCACCTGGTTAACCCTTTCGTTACCCACTTGGTAAAAAGAACTTCTTTCGGAAAATGTTTTAAAAGAGGTCTACAGAGAGGTTAACGAGAGGGTTAACCAGGTAACCCGTTCATGGTTAACTTTGACCTTCGGTCAAACACAAAATTTGCTTTTTACGGTAACCAAATTTATATTCCAGGTTATTTCTAGGAGCTCACCAAATTGTTAGGTTACTGAAAACCATGTTATTGGTAGAATTTGTCACACAAAACCGAAAACATCTATAACAGTCTTCTCTGTATTTCACACTTTTCAAGTGAGAAAATAACCAAAATCTCGATATAACTATACGAATGTGGAAGATCTGGTGAAACTACCAGTTTAGCGCGGTTCACTGTTGCACGTTTTATAGTTAGGTTGAGGAACACAAAATGTACATTGTTGTACACGAAATTAGTATGGAACGCATTCGAACAGCCAATTACCGTATCTCGAATATTTGTCACCGCTCTCCATAAAACTCTATCAAAATCACAGGACAGTTTCCGAATTCGGACCTCCAAAATCTTGAGCGTTGGCAGGTTTCAATACTGATCAATAACAACAAAACTCAAATGAAAACGTTTATACCATTGGTTTTTTTCACGAATCGAATTTGACATTTTATCTTGTTTATGGATAGTGCAAAAAATTGGCGCGTTTCAAAGTTGCACGAACTATATGTAGGCGAGGAGTACATTATGCGGTAGTCACTTTTTCTTTTTCTGTGTGTATTTGTCGGATTTAGTGGGGTCATATATATTTCAGCATCTTATATGATTTATTTCATTCTAGGAGACATTGGCACCGTGCAAACAGAAGATTATTTGTTTGTTTTTTTTGGAAAATTTGCACGAAACGTTTTGATCACATGGTGTGAAAAGGGTGATCACTTACTTACAAACATCTTTATCTTTCTGGGAAAAAATCAAACATAGGGGAAGACAACCTGATAATTCATTGGAATAGAACGCTTCTAAACTCTCAGTCGGAATCTCAGACACTCAATTTTCTGTGATTGGCCAATTACAAAAGTGAGAGAGCATGTAGGTCACGGAGGCCAAGTAAACACCTTCCAAAAATTTCTACATGATAGAACCTTGAGTAAAAGTTTTATGGAAAATTCTTAATTGGATTAGTCACTAGATTACCGTAATATCGATGTGAGCACGCGTATATCGACGACTTGTGGAAACAACCAGTTAAGCGCGGTCCAGTGTGGCACGTATTATATTAAGGCGAGAAGCACAAAAGAGCTATTGGTTGATCCATAGAATAGAAGAATAGAATGTTTATTCATGAAAAAGTGGGGGCCCAACGACTGTGAGATTTGTCTTCTGCTGTGCGCCCTTTAGACAGCTACTCTCAAATGGAGCAGCTACCGCTACAAAAACCGAAAAATAATAATATACTCAAGTATAACTGTTCATCACAAACATACAAAAGTCGTAAAATATTTTTTCAAACCTGTAAACTAGAATCTACAAGTCACAGCTGCGAAAGAGAGAACAACTGTTGAACAATATGACAAGCGTAGCACTTAGAGTTGAAGTAACGACAAAAAACTGCAAACCTTTGTCCGCAACACCAGAAAATTTACAATTGACTACGTTGAGTTAACATCTGTGATTTGTAGATTCTAGTTTACAGGTTTGAAAAAATATTTTACGACTTTTGTATGTTTGTGATGAACAGTTATACTTGAGTATATTATTATTTTTCGGTTTTTGTAGCAGTAGCTGCTCCATTTGAGAGTAGCTGTCTAAAGGGCGCACAGCAGAAGACAAATCTCACAGTCGTTGGGCCCCCACTTTTTCATGAATTTTTCTCTTTTTGTATACATGCCGTAGGTATGTAGTTTGATCTGTACGGTGCAGATAAAATTGTTTTCTCAATGAACCACTTGTCAAGAATTACCATCATTCGAAAAAGTATGACGTCAACATTGCAGTTCTAAAAACTTACTTCGTCTGCCCTTCCGAATCCCAGAATACGTCATATTTAGACAAAGTTTCATCGTTAATATAACATTTTTAAGATATTTTCAGCACTTGAAAATATATGTGACGTCAATTTTTTTTTAAAGTTGACGTCATCTGGCCTTCTGAGTTCCAGAATACGTCATATTTAGACAAAGTTTCATCGTTAATATACCATTTTTAAGATATTTTTAGCATTTGAAAATATATTTCACGTCAATTTTTTTATAAGTTGACGTCATCTGGCCTTCTGAATTTCAGAATACGTCGTATTTAGACAAAGTTTCATCGTTAATATACCATTTTTAAGATATTTTTAGCATTTGAAATTATATTTCACGTCAATTTTTTTAAAATTTGACGTCATCTGGCCTTCTGAATTTCAGAATACGTCATATTTAGACAGAGTTTCATCGTTAATATACCATTTTTAAGATATTTTTAGCATTTGAAAATATATTTCACGTCAATTTTTTTAAAAGTTGACGTCATCTGGCCTTCTGAATTTCAGAATACGTCATATTTAGACGAAGTTTCATCGTTAATATACCATTTTTAAGATATTTTTAGCATTTGAAAATATATTTCACGTCAATTTTTTTAAAAGTTGACGTCATCTGGCCTTCTGAATTTCAGAATACGTCATATTTAGACAAAGTTGCATCGTTAATATACCATTTTTAAGATATTTTCACCATTTGAAAATATATTTGACGTCAACTTTGCACTTTTCAAAAATGACGTCATCTGGTCGTCAGAATCTCAGAATACGTCACTCTTAGATTGAGTTTCACCGTTAGTTGACCCTTTCTAAGATATTACCATCATTTGAAAATATATGTGACGTCAACTTTGCACTTTTCAAAAATGACGTCATCTGGTCTCCAGAATCCTGAAGGACGTCAGAAATACAATACTTCATATTCAAACAATTGTTTCTCTACGTTACAGTACAGTTTGAGTTATCGACCGGACAGAGAGAGTGAGAGAGCGTGCTGAATGGAGAGAATATTTAGAATATTTATTCAACGCATTCATGTATTTTGACACATAGTATCACATGGTGTTCTCTCAGCTTCATGCTTCACGTACGGCTTCAACGGGGGGAGGCTAATTTCCAAACATCGGTCAGAGCCCGGGCTTCGCGGATCCAAGTGCTCCCCAGGATATTTTTGAAGTCATCGTGCCATCTTGCTTTTGGACGTCCAACTCGGCGCGTTTGGTTATAGGGGAACCAGTGAAGCACCGTTGTGGACTAAAAAATTTTCTTCGTGTGACTTCATCGATCACATTCCGGAATTGGCTCACTCGGTGTAGCCTTTCATTTGTCCAGCGGTGTTGAAGGGAAATTCCCAAACTTCTTCTCATCATCTTCCTTGTTTCTACGGACAGTCGACTTCTGGTGTGTTCATCGAGGACCCAAACTTCTGACGCGTACAAAATATGGGGAAGTACCACCATGTTGTACAACTTCGACTTTTGTTTGATGGTTGCTGCACGACTGCC
This sequence comes from Litoditis marina, assembly GCA_964036275.1. Classification (NCBI taxonomy): domain Eukaryota; kingdom Metazoa; phylum Nematoda; class Chromadorea; order Rhabditida; family Rhabditidae; genus Litoditis; species Litoditis marina. The sequence continues at coordinate 6,522 of CAXIWQ010000319.1, read as the reverse complement.
AAAGAACGTTTTGTACTTCGTAAAAGCGTTCCATGCTGAGGATATGTTCTTGTTCACCATGGCTCTGTAGTCGATTGGAGTGGAAATTCGGCAGCCCAGATAGTTGAAAGTATCAACTCTCTCGATTGTTTGTCCTTGTATGCGGATCTCTCTGGTGACACCGGTGTTGGCCATGTATTTCGTCTTTGTGAAATTGAGTTGCAGACCGGCTTTCTCACTTTCTTCGATGACTTTCTTCAACATTCTTTCGGAGCCGGTTAATAATAATAATGTTTATCAGTATAATAATAGACCAATATGAAATCACAAAATGTAAACTATTCAAAACTGACATTTGAGAAAACAAAAGAAAAACAGGTACATGAAGAAAGTTGCTAATACCATTTGTTGTTGATGTCAATGAGGCTCAGTTAGAAGACAGAGATGGAAGAGGTACCCAAGATTGATTGATGTTGAAACGGAAACCATAGCGATCAAAGTACACGTCAGAAACAATTGGGGCTAGATGAGGGGTCAATTGATAGCACCCATGGAAACAGCTGTAACGTTCACGCATAGAAACTCCACTCAGCTGCATATTATACAATATGTCAACATTGTCATTTACACATTTCAAAGAAGCATCATCAAGAGCATCATGGAACGATGGAGGGTCAATAATGGATGGTGTATCACGCATAGGCGAAGGATCATCAGATATTTGTGTAACTTCAACAGAAACGGGACTTTGGATAGCAGGTTGATCATCAAAACGAACAGGGGTTGTACGGGTAGATATGGCATTTGGAGATGGAAATGCGGACACAAGATTGGAAACGACATTTCTAGTTTGTTCAACTAACTCCATTTCAATTGGCAGAATAGGATCGGCAGACGGTGTTGATGTTGTAGTTTGGTCGGTGACCTCAGCTCGGGCGGCGTCTCGTTTCGATTGTCTGGCGAGGAATCCGGCCTTTCGCTGTTCCGGGGTCTCGAACTTCCGAACATGAAAAGTTGACATAGAAGCATCAGACTTCATGGCAGTAGAAAGATCAATAAGACGAGGAAACGGAATACCATCTTTGATAGATACTTTGAGTGGACGAGGTGAACCATCTTGACGAGGTTTACCCAAACGGTGAAGAATAGAAATATTAGATGGAGAGACGGATACCAAATTGAAAACTGCATTCACCTTTTTCTTTGTTGAAGAATCTTCTGGTAGGCCATAAATAGTGAGATAGCGACGATCATTGAAGTGGTGGAGTTGGGATTGAATAATAGTGGGTAGATATTGAGTCAGAGAGTCGAGTTTGGAATTGAGTGTTTTGATTTCACTCAAAAGGGTGGAAAAATGGGTTCGAAGTGGTACCATTTTTGGACGAGGCGATGGCATGGTAATCAATCGAGAGGGGTCACCTCACACGACCGACACAAATGGTGGGAATGACGTTTTCGTCGTGGAAATCAAAACAATGTCATCAGCATAGCCGAGCCACGCTAATTTCTCGCCATTTATTTGGATTCCGTCTTGCAAATCGGCAGTGTTGATAATCTTGTCGATCACCAAATTGAACAGCATGGGAGATAGAGTGCATCCCTGACGTACGCCCTTGCGGATTTCGACCTCGACTTCTTCTCGGTTCACTTTGAAGTATGACTTGGAATTCTCGTACAGCTTGGCAACCAGGTGTATGATATCACTTGGAACAGCTGCTCCTTCCATTGCCGACCAGAGAAACGAGTGTTTGACACTATCGAAGGCTTTCTTGAAATCGATGAAGACCGAATGAAGAGGCTGGTTGTGTTCATGACATCTTTCCACGACTTGCAGAAGTGTGAAAATTTGGGACGTGGTACTGTATCCTTTCCGGAATCTTCCTTGACACACATTTAGATGATTTTCCAGCAGGTTCTCCAGACGATTGAGTATCACGTTTGTCAGAAGTTTGTAGACTGTGGACAAAAGCGATATTGGACGGTAGTTGGCGATGTTGTAGATGTCCCCACTTTTGAACAGGAGCTTGGTTACGGAAAAAGACAGTCCATTTGGAATGTCAGGATTGGCCAGCATTTCGTTAAACATTGTGACACTTTTCGAAAAATGTCTATAACTTTGATTAAAACAATTTTTTTTGCAATTTTTTTTTGGCCCGCCAGGGTTTGAGTAGGTATCACATGTCTTCCACAATTTTCAACGAAATCGATTCAGTAGAAACCCGTAAACTGGGAATTTTCCCTTGTCACAAATTTCAGCCTTTTTATGGGAAAACTAAAAAAACGGAGGCGCGCATTAGCCGGACCAAAGACAAATCTCGCACAGCGCTTCGCGCTGCGCGCGATTCGCGGTTGAACACGTTAAAACCATCATTTAAACAAATGAATTATACTCCGCGTAGTTTCTACTAGAAAGCATACAGGTTACATTAGAATGTTACGAGTCTTTTCTGTTCTTTGATGAAAACTTAAACTTTTCTCTCGAAATAGATTCGAACACTTTTTTACAGGATGTTAAGATAGAATGGAATAATCGACAGCTGTTTCAAAGGTATTTACGCAGTTGAAAGAAGTTTTCCAACATACAATTCATAGTTGGTGTGAGTGAATATCTACTCCTATAATAGCGTTGCTTGGTCTGTCTGTCTGTCTGTCTGTCTGGACGAAGCAAATCGTCCTTTCAGTTGAGAAACGGAGAAAAACTGTGCACTTTGTAGTTGAGTTTTTGGTGGGAATGCGTGAAAAAGTACGTGATTTTCTGCTTTCATTTTAGATTTTTACAAAATCGGCTGCTGCTACAACCGACATTGAAACTATCGGGAAACCGACTATCGGGAAACTCCCGCGCTCTATGTTAAGGAGAACTCCCGCGCCCTATGTTAAGGAGAACTCCCGCGCCCTATGTTAAGGAGAACTCACGCGCCCTATGTTAAGGAGAACTCTCGCGCCCTATGTTAAGGAGAACTCCCGCGCCCTATGTTAAGGAGAACTCCCGCGCCCTATGTTAAGGAGAACTCCCGCGCCCTATGTTAAGGAGAACTCACGCGCCCTATGTTAAGGAGAACTCTCGCGCCCTATGTTAAAGGGACCGTTCCTCTTTAATTTGGAGGTTTGAGCTGATTAGCCGATAATTTTCACAGTGAAAAACCAAAATCATTCATATAGGTATCAACTTCCTGTCTTGCTCCGTGTTCTCGAAAATGCGGCGCGACCACGCGCACGTACACACACCGCCGAGTTCACCTACGTACAAAATTTTCAAAATATTCATAAAATTACAAAACCATATTCAAATAAGGCCAAAATTACCAATATGAATTCTGTGAAGAAAGATTTGTAAATATCATGAAAACTACAAAGCAGTGATAGATTAAGAATTGCTGTATTACAGTAACCCAAATCTTGTTGGCTTCTGTTTTGCTCCGTGATACTGAACTCTCTGTACGTAATGTGTGAACTTTCATCTCAAAAAAGAATAAATGACTGTTTCCCTTCTCCAAAAACTACCTACCTTGCACATTATAGTGGTACGGTCCCTTTAAGGATAACTCCCGCGCTCTATGTTAAGGAGAACTCTCGCGCCCTATGTTAAGGAGAACTCCCGCGCCCTATGTTAAGGAGAACTCCCGCGCCCTATGTTAAGGAGAACTCACGCGCCCTATGTTAGGGGAACTCCCGCGCTCACTGTTAAGAAGAGCTCCCGCGCCCTATGTTAAGGAGAACTCCCGCGCTCTATGTTAAGGAGAACTCTCGCGCCCTATGTTAAGGAGAACTCACGCGCCCTATGTTAAGGAGAACTCTCGCGCCCTATGTTAAGGATAACTCCCGCGCTCTATGTTAAGGAGAACTCTCGCGCCCTATGTTAAGGAGAACTCCCGCGCCCTATGTTAAGGAGAACTCACGCGCCCTATGTTAGGGGAACTCCCGCGCTCACTGTTAAGAAGAGCTCCCGCGCCCTATGTTAAGGAGAACTCCCGCGCCCTATGTTAAGGAGAACTCCCGCGCCCTATGTTAAGGAGAACTCCCGCGCCCTATGTTAAGGAGAACTCCCGCGCCCTATGTTAAGGAGAACTCACGCGCCCTATGTTAGGGGAACTCCCGCGCTCACTGTTAAGAAGAGCTCCCGCGCCCTATGTTAAGGAGAACTCCCGCGCTCTATGTTAAGGAGAACTCTCGCGCCCTATGTTAAGGAGAACTCACGCGCCCTATGTTAAGGAGAACTCACGCGCCCTATGTTAAGGAGAACTCTCGCGCCCTATGTTAAGGAGAACTCTCGCGCCCTATGTTAAGGAGAACTCCCGCGCCCTATGTTAAGGAGAACTCACGCGCCCTATGTTAGGGGAACTCCCGCGCTCACTGTTAAGAAGAGCTCCCGCGCCCTATGTTAAGGAGAACTCTCGCGCCCTATGTTAAGGATAACTCCCGCGCTCTATGTTAAGGAGAACTCCCGCGCCCTATGTTAAGGAGAACTCCCGCGCCCTATGTTAAGGAGAACTCACGCGCCCTATGTTAAGGAGAACTCTCGCGCCCTATGTTAAGGATAACTCCCGCGCTCTATGTTAAGGAGAACTCTCGCGCCCTATGTTAAGGAGAACTCCCGCGCCCTATGTTAAGGAGAACTCCCGCGCCCTATGTTAAGGAGAACTCACGCGCCCTATGTTAGGGGAACTCCCGCGCTCACTGTTAAGAAGAGCTCCCGCGCCCTATGTTAAGGAGAACTCCCGCGCTCTATGTTAAGGAGAACTCTCGCGCCCTATGTTAAGGATAACTCCCGCGCTCTATGTTAAGGAGAACTCTCGCGCCCTATGTTAAGGAGAACTCCCGCGCCCTATGATAGGGGAACTCCCGCGCTCACTGTTAAGAAGAACTCCCGCGCTCTATGTTAAGGAGAAAAGACGAAATGAAAATTAAAAAAACTTCTCGACGCGCCCTATGTTAGGGGAACTCCCGCGCCCTATGTTAAGGAGAACTCCCGCGCCCTATGTTAGGGGAACTCCCGCGCTCACTGTTAAGAAGAGCTCCCGCGCTCTATGTTAAGGAGAACTCCCGCGCTCTATGTTAAGGAGAACTCTCGCGCCCTATGTTAAGGAGAACTCACGCGCCCTATGTTAGGGGAACTCCCGCGCTCACTGTTAAGAAGAGCTCCCGCGCTCTATGTTAAGGAGAACTCCCGCGCTCTATGTTAAGGAGAACTCTCGCGCCCTATGTTAAGGATAACTCCCGCGCTCTATGTTAAGGAGAACTCTCGCGCCCTATGTTAAGGAGAACTCCCGCGCCCTATGATAGGGGAACTCCCGCGCTCACTGTTAAGAAGAACTCCCGCGCTCTATGTTAAGGAGAAAAGACGAAATGAAAATTAAAAAAACTTCTCGACGCGCCCTATGTTAGGGGAACTCCCGCGCCCTATGTTAAGGAGAACTCCCGCGCCCTATGTTAGGGGAACTCCCGCGCTCACTGTTAAGAAGAGCTCCCGCGCTCTATGTTAAGGAGAACTCCCGCGCTATATGTTAAGGAGAACTCTCGCGCCCTATGTTAAGGAGAACTCACGCGCCCTATGTTAGGGGAACTCCCGCGCTCACTGTTAAGAAGAGCTCCCGCGCTCTATGTTAAGGAGAACTCCCGCGCCCTATGTTAAGGAGAACTCCCGCGCCCTATGTTAAGGATAACTCCCGCGCTCTATGTTAAGGAGAACTCTCGCGCCCTATGTTAAGGAGAACTCCCGCGCCCTATGTTAAGGAGAACTCCCGCGCCCTATGTTAAGGAGAACTCCCGCGCTCTATGTTAAGGAGAACTCTCGCGCCCTATGTTAAGGAGAACTCCCGCGCTCTATGTTAAGGAGAACTCTCGCGCCCTATGTTAAGGATAACTCCCGCGCTCTATGTTAAGGAGAACTCTCGCGCCCTATGTTAAGGAGAACTCCCGCGCCCTATGATAGGGGAACTCCCGCGCTCACTGTTAAGAAGAACTCCCGCGCTCTATGTTAAGGAGAAAAGACGAAATGAAAATTAAAAAAACTTCTCGACGCGCCCTATGTTAGGGGAACTCCCGCGCTCTGCGTTAAGGAGAACTCCCGCGTTATATGCTAAGGAGAACTTTCGCGCTCAATGTTACGGAAAACTACCGCGCTCTATTTTAAGAAGAACTACCGCGCTCTATGTTAAGGAGAACTCCCGCGCTCTGCGTTAAGGAAAACTCCCGCGCTCTGCGTTAAGGAAAACTCCCGCGTTATATGCTAAGGAGAACTTTCGCTCTCAATGTTGAGGAAAACTACCGCGCTCTATGTTAAGGAGAACTACCGCGCTCTATGTTAAGGAGAACTACCGCGCTCTATGTTAAGGAGAACTCTCGCGCTGTTAATTAAAGAGCACTATCGAGCTCGAGGACTTTTCAAAGACGAAATGAAAATTAAATTAAATTTCTCGACGCAACCACCGACCTAGACTCATCAAGGGAGGGACCCGGGCGTAGCCCGGGGTACCTTCCTTGTGAGTCAATATTAGCAGTAATACATTTTTCCCGTTTTCCCTGGGTATACCCTTTCGTGAA
>CAXIWQ010000318.1:0-146824 GCA_964036275.1 Litoditis marina | reverse complement strand
GTTTTCTGTAGCTGCAAGGCAAAGAGTCGATAACCGCGTTAATTCGTATTTTGTGGCTGTGCGCCACAGAATAGATTGTCGTATTAGGTTTTTGTAGCTGGGAGCAACATATTTGATAGCCGTATGAACTGTTCTCTGTAGCTGCAAGGCAAAGAGTCGATAACCGCGTTAATTCGTATTTTGTGGCTGTGCGCCACAGAATAGATTGTCGTATCAGGTTTTTGTAGCTGGGAACAACAGACTTGATAGCCGTATTAACTTTTTTCTGTAGCTGCAAAGCAAACAGTCGATAACCGCGTTAACTCGTATTTTGTGGCTGTGCGCCACAGAATAGATAGTCGTATTAGGTTTTTGTAGCTGGGAGCAACATACTTGATAGCCGTATAAACTTTTTCCTGTAGCTGCACGGCAAAGAGTCAATAACCGCGTTAATTTGTCTTTTGTGGCTGTGCGCCACAGAATATAAAGTCGTATTAGGTTTTTGTAGCTGGGAGCAACAGACTTGATAGCCGTATAAACTTTTTTGTGTAGCTGCGAGGCAAAGAGGTAATAACCGCGTTAATTTGTCTTTTGTGGCTGTGCGCCACATAATATAAAGTCGTATTAGGTTTTTGTAGCTGGGAGCAACAGACTTGATAGCCGTATAAACTTTTTTCCGTAGCTGCAAGCCAATGAGTCGATAACTGCGTTAATTTGTCTTTTGTGGCTGTGCGCCACAGAAAAGATAGTCGTATTAAGTTTTTGTAGCTGGGAGCAACAGACTTGATAGCCGTATAAATTTTTTTCTGTAGCTGGAAGGCAAAGAGTCAATAACCGCGTTAAACTGTCTTTTGTGGCTGTGCGCCACAGGATAAACAGTCGTATTAGGTTTTTGTAGCTGGGAGCAACAGACCTGATAGCCGTGTAAACTTTTTTTCTGTAGCTGCAAGCCAAAGAGTCGATAGCCGCGTTAATTCGTATTTCGTGGCTGTGCGCCACAGAAGAGATAGTCGTATTGAGTTTTTGTAGCTGGGAGCAACAGATTTGATAACCGTATGAACTTTTCTCTGTAACTGCAAGCCAACGAGTCGATTACCGCGTTTATTCGTATTTTGTGGCTGTGCGCCACAGAATAGATTGTCGTATTAGGTTTTTGTAGCTGGGAGCAACAGATTAGATAGCCGTATGAAATGTTCTCTGTAGCTGCAAGGCAAAGAGTCGATAACCGCGTTAATTCGTATTTTGTGGCTGTACGCCACAGAATAGATTGTCGTATCAGGTTTTTGTAGCTGGGAGCAAAAGACTTGATAGCCGTATTAACTTTTTTCTGTAGCTGCAAACAGTCGATAACCGCGTTGATTCGTATTTTGTGGCTGTGCGCCACAGAATAGATAGTCGTATTAGGTTTTTGTAGCTGGCAGCAACAGATTTGATAGCCGTATGAACTGTTCTCTGTAACTGCAAGCCAAAGAGTCGATAACCGCGTTAGTTCGTATTTTTTGGCTGTGCGCCACAGAATAGATTGTCGTATTAGGTTTTTGTAGCTGGGAGCAACAGACCTGATAGCCGTGTAAACTTTTTTTCTGTAGCTGCAAGCCAAAGAGTCGATAGCCGCGTTAATTCGTATTTCGTGGCTGTGCGCCACAGAAGAGATAGTCGTATTGAGTTTTTGTAGCTGGGAGCAACAGATTTGATAACCGTATGAACTGTTCTTGGGAGCAAAGACTTGATAGCCGTATATTTTTTTTCTGTAGCTGCAAGGCAAAGAGTCAATAACCGCGTTAATTCGTCTTTTGTGGCTGTGCGCCACAGAATATATAGTCGTGTTAGGTCTTTGTAGCTGGGAGCAACAGACTTGATAGCCGTATGAACTTTTCTCTGTAACTGCAAGCCAACGAGTCGATTACCGCGTTTATTCGTATTTTGTGGCTGTGCGCCACAGAATAGATTGTCGTATTAGGTTTTTGTAGCTGGGAGCAACAGATTAGATAGCCGTATGAAATGTTCTCTGTAGCTGCAAGGCAAAGAGTCGATAACCGCGTTAATTCGTATTTTGTGGCTGTACGCCACAGAATAGATTGTCGTATCAGGTTTTTGTAGCTGGGAGCAAAAGACTTGATAGCCGTATTAACTTTTTTCTGTAGCTGCAAACAGTCGATAACCGCGTTGATTCGTATTTTGTGGCTGTGCGCCACAGAATAGATAGTCGTATTAGGTTTTGTAGCTGGGAGCAACATACTTGATAGCCGTATAAACTTTTTTCTGTAGCTGCACGGCAAAGAGTCAATAACCGCGTTAATTTGTCTTTTGTGGCTGTGCGCCACAGAATATGAAGTCGTATTACGTTTTTGTAGCTGGGAGCAACAGACTTGATAGCCGTATAAACTTTTTTCCGTAGCTGCAAGGCAAAGAGGTAATAACCGCGTTAATTTGTCTTTTGTGGCTGTGCACCACAGAATAGATAGTTGTATTGGGTTTTTCTAGCTGGGAGCAACAGACTTGATAGCCGTATAAACTTTTTTTCTGTAGCTGCAAGGAAAAGAGTCGATAACCGCGTTTATTCGTATTTTGTGGCTGTGTGCCACAGAATAGATAGTTGTATTGGGTTTTTCTAGCTGGGAGCAACATACTTGATAGCCGTATAAACTTTTTTCTGTAGCTGCAAACAAAGAGTCAATAACCGCGTTAATCTGTCTTTTGTGGCTGTGCGCCACAAACATAAAGTCGTATTAGGTTTTTGTAGTTGGGAGCAACAGACTTGATAGCCGTATTATTTTTTTTTCTGTAACTGCAAGCCGAAGAGTCGATAACCGCGTTAATTCGTATTTCGTGGCTGTGCGCCACAGAATAGATAATCGTATTAGGTTTTTGTAGCTGGGAGCAACAGACTTGATAGCCGTATAAACTTTTTTCTGTAGCTGCAAGGCAAAAAGTCGATAACCGCGTTAATTCGTATTTTGTGGCTGTGCGCCACAGAATAGATAGTCGTATTAGGTTTTTGTAGCTGGGAGCAACATACTTGATAGCCGTATAAACTTTTTTCTGTAGCTGCACGGCAAAGAGTTAATAACCGCGTTTATTTGTCTTTTGTGGCTGTGCGCCACAGAATATAAAGTCGTATTACGTTTTTGTATCTGGGAGCAACAGACTTGATAGCCGTATAAACTTTTTTTCCGTAGCTGCAAGGCAAAGAGGTAATAACCGAGTTAATTTGTCTTTTGTGGCTGTGCGCCACAGAATAGATAGTCGTATTAGGTTTTTGTAGCTGGGAGCAACATACTTGATAGCCGTATAAACTTTTTTCTGTAGCTGCACGGCAAAGAGTTAATAACCGCGTTTATTTGTCTTTTGTGGCTGTGCGCCACAGAATATAAAGTCGTATTACGTTTTTGTATCTGGGAGCAACAGACTTGATAGCCGTATAAACTTTTTTTCCGTAGCTGCAAGGCAAAGAGGTAATAACCGAGTTAATTTGTCTTTTGTGGCTGTGCGCCACAGAATATATAGTCGTATTAAGTTCTTGTAGCTGTGAGCAACACACTTGATAGCCGTATAAGCTTTTTTCTGTAGCTGCAAGCCACAGAGTCAATAACCGCGTTAATTAGTACTTTGTGGTTGTGCACCACAGAATAGATTGTCGTATTAGGTTTTTGTAGCTGGGAGCAACCGACTTGATAGCCGTATTAACTTTTTTTCTGTAGCTGCAAAGCAAACAGTCGATAACCGCGTTAATTCTTATTTTGTGGCTGTGCGCCACAGAATAGATAGTCGTATTAGGTTTTTGTAGCTGGGAGCAACATACTTGATAGCCGTATACACTTTTTTCTGTAGCTGCACGGCAAAGAGTCAATAACCGCGTTAATTTGTCTTTTGTGGCTGTGCGCCACAGAATATAAAGTCGTATTAGGTTTTTGTAGCTGGGAGCAACAGACGTGATAGCCGTATGAATTTTTTCTGTAGCTGCAAGGCAAAGAGGTAATAACCGCGTTAATTTGTCTTTTGTGCTGTGCGCCACAGAATATAAAGTCGTATTAGGTTTTTGTAGCCATGAGCAACAGACTTGATAGCCGTATAAACTTTTTTCTGTAGCTGCAAAGCAAACAGTCGATAACCGCGTTAACTCGTATTTTGTGGCTGTGCGCCACAGAATAGATAGTCGTATTAGGTTTTTGTAGCTGGGAGCAACATACTTGATAGCCGTATAAACTTTTTCCTGTAGCTGCACGGCAAAGAGTCAATAACCGCGTTAATTTGTCTTTTGTGGCTGTGCGCCACAGAATATAAAGTCGTATTAGGTTTTTGTAGCTGGGAGCAACAGACTTGATAGCCGTATAAACTTTTTTTTCTGTAGCTGCAAGGCAAAGAGTCGATAACCGCGTTTATTCGTATTTTGTGGCTGTGTGCCACAGAATAGATAGTTGTATGGGGTTTTTCTAGCTGGGAGCAACATATTTGATAGCCGTATAAGCTTTTTTCTGTAGCTGCACGGCAAAGAGTCAATAACCGCGTTAATTTGTCTTTTGTGGCTGTGCGCCACAGAATATAAAGTCGTATTAGGTTTTTGTAGCTGGGAGCAACAGACGTGATAGCCGTATGAATTTTTTTCTGTAGCTGCAAGGCAAAGAGGTAATAACCGCGTTAATTTGTCTTTTGTGGCTGTGCGCCACAGAATATAAAGTCGTATTAGGTTTTTGTAGCCATGAGCAACAGACTTGATAGCCGTATAAACTTTTTTCTGTAGCTGCAAAGCAAACAGTCGATAACCGCGTTAACTCGTATTTTGTGGCTGTGCGCCACAGAATAGATAGTCGTATTAGGTTTTTGTAGCTGGAGCAACATACTTGATAGCCGTATAAACTTTTTCCTGTAGCTGCACGGCAAAGAGTCAATACCGCGTTAATTTGTCTTTTGTGGCTGTGCGCCACAGAATATAAAGTCGTATTAGGTTTTTGTAGCTGGGAGCAACAGACTTGATAGCCGTATAAACTTTTTTGTGTAGCTGCGAGGCAAAGAGGTAATAACCGCGTTAATTTGTCTTTTGTGGCTGTGCGCCACATAATATAAAGTCGTATTAGGTTTTTGTAGCTGGGAGCAACAGACTTGATAGCCGTATAAACTTTTTCCGTAGCTGCAAGCCAATGAGTCGATAACCGCGTTAATTTGTCTTTTGTGGCTGTGCGCCACAGAAAAGATAGTCGTATTAAGTTTTTGTAGCTGGGAGCAACAGACTTGATAGCCGTATAAATTTTTTTCTGTAGCTGGAAGGCAAAGAGTCAATAACCGCGTTAAACTGTCTTTTGTGGCTGTGCGCCACAGAATATATAGTCGTGTTAGGTCTTTGTAGCTGGGAGCAACAGACTTGATAGCCGTATGAACTTTTCTCTGTAACTGCAAGCCAACGAGTCGATTACCGCGTTTATTCGTATTTTGTGGCTGTGCGCCACAGAATAGATTGTCGTATTAGGTTTTTGTAGCTGGGAGCAACAGATTAGATAGCCGTATGAAATGTTCTCTGTAGCTGCAAGGCAAAGAGTCGATAACCGCGTTAATTCGTATTTTGTGGCTGTACGCCACAGAATAGATTGTCGTATCAGGTTTTTGTAGCTGGGAGCAAAAGACTTGATAGCCGTATTAACTTTTTTCTGTAGCTGCAAACAGTCGATAACCGCGTTGATTCGTATTTTGTGGCTGTGCGCCACAGAATAGATAGTCGTATTAGGTTTTTGTAGCTGGCAGCAACAGATTTGATAGCCGTATGAACTGTTCTCTGTAACTGCAAGCCAAAGAGTCGATAACCGCGTTAGTTCGTATTTTTTGGCTGTGCGCCACAGAATAGATTGTCGTATTAGGTTTTTGTAGCTGGGAGCAACAGACCTGATAGCCGTGTAAACTTTTTTTCTGTAGCTGCAAGCCAAAGAGTCGATAGCCGCGTTAATTCGTATTTCGTGGCTGTGCGCCACAGAAGAGATAGTCGTATTGAGTTTTTGTAGCTGGGAGCAACAGATTTGATAACCGTATGAACTGTTCTTGGGAGCAAAGACTTGATAGCCGTATATTTTTTTTCTGTAGCTGCAAGGCGAAGAGTCAATAACCGCGTTAATTCGTCTTTTGTGGCTGTGCGCCACAGAATATATAGTCGTGTTAGGTCTTTGTAGCTGGGAGCAACAGACTTGATAGCCGTATGAACTTTTCTCTGTAACTGCAAGCCAACGAGTCGATTACCGCGTTTATTCGTATTTTGTGGCTGTGCGCCACAGAATAGATTGTCGTATTAGGTTTTTGTAGCTGGGAGCAACAGATTAGATAGCCGTATGAAATGTTCTCTGTAGCTGCAAGGCAAAGAGTCGATAACCGCGTTAATTTGTCTTTTGTGGCTGTGCGCCACAGAATATAAAGTCGTATTAGGTTTTTGTAGCTGGGAGCAACAGACTTGATAGCCGTATAAACTTTTTTTCTGTAGCTGCAAGGCAAAGAGGTAATAACCGCGTTAATTTGTCTTTTGTGGCTGTGCGCCACAGAATAGATTGTCGTATCAGGTTTTTGTAGCTGGGAGCAACAGACTTGATAGCCGTATAAACTTTTCTCTGTAGCTGCAAGCCAACAAGTCGATAACCGCGATAATTCGTATTTTGTGGCTGTGCGCCACAGAATAGATTGTCGTATTAGGTTTTTGTAGCTGGGAGCAACAGATTTGATAGCCGTATGAACTGTTCTTTGTAGCTGCAAGGCAAAGAGTCGATAACCGCGTTAATTCGTATTTTGTGGCTGTGCGAAACAGAATAGATAGTCGTATTAGGTTTTTGTAGCTGGAAGCAACATATTTGATAGCCGTATAACCTTTTTTCTGTAGCTGCACGGCAAAGAGTCAATAACCGCGTTAATTTGTCTTTTGTGGCTGTGCGCCACAGAATATAAAGTCGTATTAGGTTTTTGTAGCTGGGAGCAACAGACTTGATAGCCGTATGAACTTTTTCTGTAGCTGCAAGGCAAAGAGGTAATAACCGCGTTAATTTGTCTTTTGTGGCTGTGCGCCACAGAATAGATTGTCGTATCAGGTTTTTGTAGCTGGGAGCAACAGACTTGATAGCCGTATGAACTTTTTTCTGTAGCTGCAAGGCAAAGAGGTAATAACCGCGTTAATTTGTCTTTTGTGGCTGTGCGCCATAGGATATAAAGTCGTATTAGGTTTTTGTAGCCATGAGCAACAGACTTGATAGCCGTTTAAACTTTTTTCTGTAGCTGCAAGGCAAAGAGTCGATACCGCGTTATATCGTATTTTGTGGCTGTGTGCCACAGAATAGATAGTTGTATTGGGTTTTTCTAGCTGGGAGCAACATACTTGATAGCCATATAAACTTTTTTCTGTAGCTGCACGGCAAAGAGTCAATAACCGCGTTAATTTGTCTTTTGTGGCTGTGCGCCACAGAATATAAAGTCGTATTAGGTTTTGTAGCTGGGAGCAACATACTTGATAGCCGTATAAACTTTTTTCTGTAGCTGCAAGGCAAAGAGGTAATAACCGCGTTAATTTGTCTTTTGTGGCTGTGCGCCACAGAATATAAAGTCGTATTAGGTTTTTGTAGCTGGGAGCAACAGATTTGATAGCCGTATGAAATGTTCTCTGTAACTGCAAGGCAAAGAGTCAATAACCGCGTTAATTTGTATTTTGTGGCTGTGCGCCACAGAATATAAAGTCGTATTATGTTTTTGTAGTTGGAAGCAACAGACTTGATAGCCGTATGATTTTTTTTGTAGCTGCAAGTCAAAATGTCAATAACCGCGTTAATTCGTCTTTGTGGCTGTGCGCCTCAGAATAGATTGTCGTATTAGGTTTTTGTAGCTGGAGCAACAGATTTGATAGCCGTATGAAATGTTCTCTGTAACTGCGAGGCGAAGAGTCAATAACCGCGTTAATTCGTCTTTTGTGGCTGTGCGCCACAGAATATATAGTCGTATTAGGTTTTTGTAGCTGGAGCAACAAACTTGATAGCCGTATGAACTTTCTCTGTAGCTGCAAGCCAACAAGTCGATAACCGCGATAATTTGTATTTTGTGGCTGTGCGCCACAGAATAGATTGTCGTATTAGGTTTTTGTAGCTGGGAGCAACAGATTTGATAGCCGTATGAACTGTTCTCTGTAGCTGCAAGGCAAAGAGTCGATAACCGCGTCAATTCGTATTTTGTGGCTGTGCGCCACAGAATAGATAGTCGTATTAGGTTTTTGTAGCTGGGAGCAACATACTTGGTAGCCGTATAACCTTTTTCCTGTAGCTGCACGGCAAAGAGTCAATAACCGCGTTAATTTGTCTTTTGTTGCTGTGCGCCACAGAATAGATTGTCGTATTAGGTTTTTGTAGCTGGGAGCAACAGATTTGATAGCCGTATGAAATATTCTCTGTAACTGCGAGGCAAAGAGTCAATAACCGCGTAATTCGTCTTTTGTGGCTGTGCGCCACAGAATATATAGTCGTATTAGGTTTTTGTAGCTGGGAGCAACAGACTTGATAGCCGTATGAACTGTTCTCTGTAGCTGCAAGGCAAAGAGGTAATAACCGCGTAATTTGTCTTTTGTGGCTGTGCGCCACAGAATATAAAGTCGTATTAGGTTTTTGTAGCTGGGAGCAACAGATTTGATAGCCGTATGAAATGTTCTCTGTAACTGCAAGGCAAAGAGTCAATAACCGCGTTAATTTGTATTTTGTGGCTGTGCGCCAACAGAATATAAAGTCGTATTATGTTTTTGTAGTTGGAAGCAACAGACTTGATAGCCGTATGATTTTTTTTTGTAGCTGCAAGTCAAAATGTCAATAACCGCGTTAATTCGTCTTTGTGGCTGTGCGCCTCAGAATAGATTGTCGTATTAGGTTTTTGTAGCTGGGAGCAACAGATTTGATAGCCGTATGAAATGTTCTCTGTAACTGCGAGGCAAAGAGTCAATAACCGCGTTAATTCGTCTTTTGTGGCTGTGCGCCACAGAATATATAGTCGTATTAGGTTTTTGTAGCTGGGAGCAACAAACTTGATAGCCGTATGAACTTTTCTCTGTAGCTGCAAGCCAACAAGTCGATAACCGCGATAATTTGTATTTTGTGGCTGTGCGCCACAGAATAGATTGTCGTATTAGGTTTTTGTAGCTGGAGCAACAGATTTGATAGCCGTATGAACTGTTCTCTGTAGCTGCAAGGCAAAGAGTCGATAACCGCGTCAATTCGTATTTTGTGGCTGTGCGCCACAGAATAGATAGTCGTATTAGGTTTTTGTAGCTGGGAGCAACATACTTGGTAGCCGTATAACCTTTTTCCTGTAGCTGCACGGCAAAGAGTCAATAACCGCGTTAATTTGTCTTTTGTGGCTGTGCGCCACAGAATAGATTGTCGTATTAGGTTTTTGTAGCTGGGAGCAACAGATTGATAGCCGTATGAAATATTCTCTGTAACTGCGAGGCAAAGAGTCAATAACCGCGTTAATTCGTCTTTTGTGGCTGTGCGCCACAGAATATATAGTCGTATTAGGTTTTTGTAGCTGGAGCAACAGACTTGATAGCCGTATGAACTGTTCTCTGTAGCTGCAAGGCAAAGAGTCGATAACCGCGATAATTCGTATTTTGTGGCTGTGCGAAACAGAATAGATAGTCGTATTAGGTTTTTGTAGCTGGAAGCAACATATTTGATAGCCGTATAACCTTTTTTCTGTAGCTGCACGGCAAAGAGTCAATAACCGCGTTAATTTGTCTTTTGTGGCTGTGCGCCACAGAATATAAAGTCGTATTAGGTTTTTGTAGCTGGGAGCAACAGACTTGATAGCCGTATGAACTTTTTTCTGTAGCTGCAAGGCAAAGAGGTAATAACCGCGTTAATTTGTCTTTTGTGGCTGTGCGCCACAGAATAGATTGTCGTATCAGGTTTTGTAGCTGGGAGCAACAGACTTGATAGCCGTATGAACTTTTTTCTGTAGCTGCAAGGCAAAGAGGTAATAACCGCGTTAATTTGTCTTTTGTGGCTGTGCGCCATAGGATATAAAGTCGTATTAGGTTTTTGTAGCCATGAGCAACAGACTTGATAGCCGTTTAAACTTTTTTCTGTAGCTGCAAGGCAAAGAGTCGATAACCGCGTTATATCGTATTTTGTGGCTGTGTGCCACAGAATAGATAGTTGTATTGGTTTTTCTAGCTGGGAGCAACATACTTGATAGCCATATAAACTTTTTTCTGTAGCTGCACGGCAAAGAGTCAATAACCGCGTTAATTTGTCTTTTGTGGCTGTGCGCCACAGAATATAAAGTCGTATTAGGTTTTTGTAGCTGGGAGCAACATACTTGATAGCCGTATAAACTTTTTTTCTGTAGCTGCAAGGCAAAGAGGTAATAACCGCGTTAATTTGTCTTTTGTGGCTGTGCGCCACAGAATATAAAGTCGTATTAGGTTTTGTAGCTGGGAGCAACAGATTTGATAGCCGTATGAAATGTTCTCTGTAACTGCAAGGCAAAGAGTCAATAACCGCGTTAATTTGTATTTTGTGGCTGTGCGCCACAGAATATAAAGTCGTATTATGTTTTTGTAGTTGGAAGCAACAGACTTGATAGCCGTATGATTTTTTTTTTGTAGCTGCAAGTCAAAATGTCAATAACCGCGTTAATTCGTCTTTGTGGCTGTGCGCCTCAGAATAGATTGTCGTATTAGGTTTTTGTAGCTGGGAGCAACAGATTTGATAGCCGTATGAAATGTTCTCTGTAACTGCGAGGCGAAGAGTCAATAACCGCGTTAATTCGTCTTTTGTGGCTGTGCGCCACAGAATATATAGTCGTATTAGGTTTTTGTAGCTGGGAGCAACAAACTTGATAGCCGTATGAACTTTTCTCTGTAGCTGCAAGCCAACAAGTCGATAACCGCGATAATTTGTATTTTGTGGCTGTGCGCCACAGAATAGATTGTCGTATTAGGTTTTTGTAGCTGGGAGCAACAGATTTGATAGCCGTATGAACTGTTCTCTGTAGCTGCAAGGCAAAGAGTCGATAACCGCGTCAATTCGTATTTTGTGGCTGTGCGCACAGAATAGATAGTCGTATTAGGTTTTTGTAGCTGGGAGCAACATACTTGGTAGCCGTATAACCTTTTTCCTGTAGCTGCACGGCAAGAGTCAATAACCGCGTTAATTTGTCTTTTGTTGCTGTGCGCCACAGAATAGATTGTCGTATTAGGTTTTTGTAGCTGGGAGCAACAGATTTGATAGCCGTATGAAATATTCTCTGTAACTGCGAGGCAAAGAGTCAATAACCGCGTTAATTCGTCTTTTGTGGCTGTGCGCCACAGAATATATAGTCGTATTAGGTTTTTGTAGCTGGAGCAACAGACTTGATAGCCGTATGAACTGTTCTCTGTAGCTGCAAGGCAAAGAGGTAATAACCGCGTTAATTTGTCTTTTGTGGCTGTGCGCCACAGAATATAAAGTCGTATTAGGTTTTTGTAGCTGGGAGCAACAGATTTGATAGCCGTATGAAATGTTCTCTGTACTGCAAGGCAAAGAGTCAATAACCGCGTTAATTTGTATTTTGTGGCTGTGCGCCACAGAATATAAAGTCGTATTATGTTTTTGTAGTTGGAAGCAACAGACTTGATAGCCGTATGATTTTTTTTTGTAGCTGCAAGTCAAAATGTCAATAACCGCGTTAATTCGTCTTTGTGGCTGTGCGCCTCAGAATAGATTGTCGTATTAGGTTTTTGTAGCTGGGAGCAACAGATTTGATAGCCGTATGAAATGTTCTCTGTAACTGCGAGGCAAAGAGTCAATAACCGCGTTAATTCGTCTTTTGTGGCTGTGCGCCACAGAATATATAGTCGTATTAGGTTTTTGTAGCTGGGAGCAACAAACTTGATAGCCGTATGAACTTTTCTCTGTAGCTGCAAGCCAACAAGTCGATAACCGCGATAATTTGTATTTTGTGGCTGTGCGCCACAGAATAGATTGTCGTATTAGGTTTTTGTAGCTGGGAGCAACAGATTTGATAGCCGTATGAACTGTTCTCTGTAGCTGCAAGGCAAAGAGTCGATAACCGCGTCAATTCGTATTTTGTGGCTGTGCGCCACAGAATAGATAGTCGTATTAGGTTTTTGTAGCTGGGAGCAACATACTTGGTAGCCGTATAACCTTTTTCCTGTAGCTGCACGGCAAAGAGTCAATACCGCGTTAATTTGTCTTTGTGGCTGTGCGCCACAGAATAGATTGTCGTATTAGGTTTTTGTAGCTGGGAGCAACAGATTTGATAGCCGTATGAAATATTCTCTGTAACTGCGAGGCAAAGAGTCAATAACCGCGTTAATTCGTCTTTTGTGGCTGTGCGCCACAGAATATATAGTCGTATTAGGTTTTTGTAGCTGGGAGCAACAGACTTGATAGCCGTATGAACTGTTCTCTGTAGCTGCAAGGCAAAGAGTCGATAACCGCGATAATTCGTATTTTGTGGCTGTGCGCCACAGAATAGATAGTCGTATTAGGTTTTTTTAGCTGGGAGCAACATACTTGATAGCCGTATAACCTTTTTCCTGTAGCTGCACGGCAAAGAGTCAATAACCGCGTTAATTTGTCTTTTGTAACTGTGCGCCACAGAATATAGAGTCGTATTAGGTTTTCGTAGCTGGGAGCAACAGACTTGATAGCCGTATGAATTTTTTTCTGTAGCTGCAAGGCACAGAGGTAATAACCGCGTTAATTTGTCTTTTGTGGCTGTGCGCCACAGAATAGATTGTCGTATCAGGTTTTTGTAGCTGGAGCAACAGACTTGATAGCCGTATGAACTTTTCTATGTAGCTGCAAGCCAACAAGTCGATAACCGCGATAATTCGTATTTTGTGGCTGTGCGCCACAGAATAGATAGTCGTATTAGGTTTTTGTAGCTGGGAGAAACAGACTGATAGCCGTATGAACTTTTCTCTGTAACTGCAAGCCAAAGAGTCGATAACCGCGTTAATTTGTCTTTTGTGGCTGTGCGCCACAGAATATAAAGTCGTATTCGGTTTTTGTAGCTGGGAGCAACAGACGTGATAGCCGTATGAACTGTTCTCTGTAAATGCAAGCCACAGAGTCAATAACCGCGTTAATTCGTATTTTCTGCTTGTGCACCACAGAAAAGATTGTCGTATTAGGTTTTTGTAGCTGGGAGCAACAGACTTGATAGCCGTATAAACTTTTTCCTGTAGCTGCAAGGCAAAGAGTCAATAACCGCGTTAATTCGTATTTTGTGGTTGTGCACCACAGAAAAGATAGTCGTATTAAGTTTTTGTAGCTGGTAGCAACAGACTTGATAGCCGTATAATTTTTTTGTGTAGCTGCAAGGCAAAGAGTCAATAACCGCGTTAAACTGTCTTTTGTGGCTGTGCGCCACAGGATGTACAGTCGTATTAGGTTTTTGTAGTTGTGAGCAACAGACTTGATAGCCGTGTGATTTTTTTTTCTGTAACTGCAAGCCGAAAAGTCGATAACCGCGTTAATTGTATTTCGTGGCTGTGCGCCACAGAAAAGATAGTCGTATCAGGTTCTTGTAGCTGGGAGCAACAGACTTGATAGCCGTATGAACTTTTTCCTGTAGCTGCAAGGCAAAGAGTCAATAACCGCGTTAATTTGTCTTTTGTGGCTGTGCGCCACAGAATATAAAGTCGTATTAGGTTTTTATAGCTGGGAGCAACAGACTTGATAGCCGTATAAGCTTTTTTCTGTAGCTGCAAGCCAAAGAGTCGATAACCGCGTTAATTTGTCTTTTGTGGCTGTGCGCCACAGAATATAAAGTCGTATTAGGTTTTTGTAGCTGGGAGCAACAGACGTGATAGCCGTATGAACTGTTCTCTGTAAATGCAAGCCACAGAGTCAAAAACCGCGTTAATTCGTATTTTCTGCTTGTGCACCACAGAAAAGATTGTCGTATTAGGTTTTTGTAGCTGGGAGCAACAGACTTGATAGCCGTATAAACTTTTTTCTGTAGCTGCAAGGCAAAGAGTCAATAACCGCGTTAATTCGTATTTTGTGGTTGTGCACCACAGAAAAGATAGTCGTATTAAGTTTTTGTAGTTGGAAGCAACAGACTTGATAGCCGTATGATTTTTTTTTGTAGCTGCAAGTCAAAATGTCAATAACCGCGTTAATTCGTCTTTGTGGCTGTGCGCCTCAGAATAGATTGTCGTATTAGGTTTTTGTAGCTGGAGCAACAGATTTGATAGCCGTATGAAATGTTCTCTGTAACTGCGAGGCAAAGAGTCAATAACCGCGTTAATTCGTCTTTTGTGGCTGTGCGCCACAGAATATATAGTCGTATTAGGTTTTTGTAGCTGGGAGCAACAAACTTGATAGCCGTATGAACTTTTCTCTGTAGCTGCAAGCCAACAAGTCGATAACCGCGATAATTTGTATTTTGTGGCTGTGCACCACAGAATAGATAGTCGTATTAGGTTTTTGTAGCTGGGAGCAACATACTTGGTAGCCGTATAACCTTTTTCCTGTAGCTGCACGGCAAAGAGTCAATAACCGCGTTAATTTGTCTTTTGTGGCTGTGCGCCACAGAATAGATTGTCGTATTAGGTTTTTGTAGCTGGGAGCAACAGATTTGATAGCCGTATGAAATATTCTCTGTAACTGCGAGGCAAAGAGTCAATAACCGCGTTAATTCGTCTTTTGTGGCTGTGCGCCACAGAATATATAGTCGTATTAGGTTTTTGTAGCTGGGAGCAACAGACTTGATAGCCGTATGAACTGTTCTCTGTAACTGCGAGGCAAAGAGTCAATAACCGCGTTAATTCGTCTTTTGTGGCTGTGCGCCACA
This sequence comes from Litoditis marina, assembly GCA_964036275.1. Lineage (NCBI taxonomy): Eukaryota > Metazoa > Nematoda > Chromadorea > Rhabditida > Rhabditidae > Litoditis > Litoditis marina. The sequence continues at coordinate 132,040 of CAXIWQ010000318.1, read as the reverse complement.
GAATATATAGTCGTATTAGGTTTTTGTAGCTGGGAGCAACAGATTTGATAGCCGTATGAACTGTTCTCTGTAGCTGCAAGGCAAAGAGTCGATAACCGCGTCAATTCGTATTTTGTGGCTGTGCGCCACAGAATAGATAGTCGTATTAGGTTTTTGTAGCTGGGAGCAACATACTTGGTAGCCGTATAACCTTTTTCCTGTAGCTGCACGGCAAAGAGTCAATAACCGCGTTAATTCGTATTTTGTGGTTGTGCACCACAGAAAAGATAGTCGTATTAAGTTTTTGTAGCTGGTAGCAACAGACTTGATAGCCGTATAATTTTTTTGTGTAGCTGCAAGGCAAAGAGTCAATAACCGCGTTAAACTGTCTTTTGTGGCTGTGCGCCACAGGATGTACAGTCGTATTAGGTTTTTGTAGTTGTGAGCAACAGACTTGATAGCCGTGTGATTTTTTTTTTCTGTAACTGCAAGCCGAAAAGTCGATAACCGCGTTAATTTGTATTTCGTGGCTGTGCGCCACAGAAAGATAGTCGTATCAGGTTCTTGTAGCTGGACCAACAGACTTGATAGCCGTATGAACTTTTTCCTGTAGCTGCAAGGCAAAGAGTCAATAACCGCGTTAATTTGTCTTTTGTGGCTGTGCGCCACAGAATATAAAGTCGTATTAGGTTTTTATAGCTGGGAGCAACAGACTTGATAGCCGTATAAGCTTTTTTCTGTAGCTGCAAGCCAAAGAGTCGATACCGCGTTAATTTGTCTTTTGTGGCTGTGCGCCACAGAATATAAAGTCGTATTAGGTTTTTGTAGCTGGGAGCAACAGACGTGATAGCGTATGAACTGTTCTCTGTAAATGCAAGCCACAGAGTCAAAAACCGCGTTAATTCGTATTTTCTGCTTGTGCACCACAGAAAAGATTGTCGTATTAGGTTTTTGTAGCTGGGAGCAACAGACTTGATAGCCGTATAAACTTTTTTCTGTAGCTGCAAGGCAAAGAGTCAATAACCGCGTTAATTCGTATTTTGTGGTTGTGCACCACAGAAAAGATAGTCGTATTAAGTTTTTGTAGTTGGAAGCAACAGACTTGATAGCGTATGATTTTTTTTGTAGCTGCAAGTCAAAATGTCAATAACCGCGTTAATTCGTCTTTGTGGCTGTGCGCCTCAGAATAGATTGTCGTATTAGGTTTTTGTAGCTGGAGCAACAGATTTGATAGCCGTATGAAATGTTCTCTGTAACTGCGAGGCAAAGAGTCAATAACCGCGTTAATTCGTCTTTTGTGGCTGTGCGCCACAGAATATATAGTCGTATTAGGTTTTTGTAGCTGGGAGCAACAAACTTGATAGCCGTATGAACTTTTCTCTGTAGCTGCAAGCCAACAAGTCGATAACCGCGATAATTTGTATTTTGTGGCTGTGCGCCACAGAAAGATTGTCGTATTAGGTTTTTGTAGCTGGGAGCAACAGATTTGATAGCCGTATGAACTGTTCTCTGTAGCTGCAAGGCAAAGAGTCGATAACCGCGTCAATTCGTATTTTGTGGCTGTGCGCCACAGAATAGATAGTCGTATTAGGTTTTTGTAGCTGGGAGCAACATACTTGGTAGCCGTATAACCTTTTTCCTGTAGCTGCACGGCAAAGAGTCAATAACCGCGTTAATTTGTCTTTTGTGGCTGTGCGCCACAGAATAGATTGTCGTATTAGGTTTTTGTAGCTGGAAGCAACAGATTTGATAGCCGTATGAAATATTCTCTGTAACTGCGAGGCAAAGAGTCAATAACCGCGTTAATTCGTCTTTTGTGGCTGTGCGCCACAGAATATATAGTCGTATTAGGTTTTGTAGCTGGGAGCAACAGACTTGATAGCCGTATGAACTGTTCTCTGTAGCTGCAAGGCAAAGAGTCGATAACCGCGATAATTCGTATTTTGTGGCTGTGCGCCACAGAATATAAAGTCGTATTCGGTTTTTGTAGCTGGGAGCAACAGACTGGATAGCCGTATGAACTTTTCTCTGTAGCTGCACGGCAAAGAGTCAATAACCGCGTTAATTTGTCTTTTGTAACTGTGCGCCACAGAATATAGAGTCGTATTAGGTTTTCGTAGCTGGGAGCAACAGACTTGATAGCCGTATGAATTTTTTTCTGTAGCTGCAAGGCACAGAGGTAATAACCGCGTCAATTCGTATTTTGTGGCTGTGCGCCACAGAATAGATAGTCGTATTAGGTTTTTGTAGCTGGGAGCAACATACTTGGTAGCCGTATAACCTTTTTCCTGTAGCTGCACGGCAAAGAGTCAATAACCGCGTTAATTTGTCTTTTGTGGCTGTGCGCCACAGAATAGATTGTCGTATTAGGTTTTTGTAGCTGGAAGCAACAGATTTGATAGCCGTATGAAATATTCTCTGTAACTGCGAGGCAAAGAGTCAATAACCGCGTTAATTCGTATTTTGTGGCTGTGCGCCACAGAATATAAAGTCGTATTCGGTTTTTGTAGCTGGGAGCAACAGACTGGATAGCCGTATGAACTTTTCTCTGTAGCTGCACGGCAAAGAGTCAATAACCGCGTTAATTTGTCTTTTGTAACTGTGCGCCACAGAATATAGAGTCGTATTAGGTTTTCGTAGCTGGGAGCAACAGACTTGATAGCCGTATGAATTTTTTTCTGTAGCTGCAAGGCACAGAGGTAATAACCGCGTTAATTTGTCTTTTGTGGCTGTGCGCCACAGAATAGATTGTCGTATCAGGTTTTTGTAGCTGGGAGCAACAGACTTGATAGCCGTATGAACTTTTCTATGTAGCTGCAAGCCAACAAGTCGATAACCGCGATAATTCGTATTTTGTGGCTGTGCGCCACAGAATAGATAGTCGTGTTAGGTCTTTGTAGCTGGGAGAAACAGACTGGATAGCCGTATGAACTTTTCTCTGTAACTGCAAGCAAAGAGTCGATAACCGCGTTAATTTGTCTTTTGTGGCTGTGCGCCACAGAATATAAAGTCGTATTCGGTTTTTGTAGCTGGGAGCAACAGACGTGATAGCCGTATGAACTGTTCTCTGTAAATGCAAGCCACAGAGTCAATAACCGCGTTAATTCGTATTTTCTGCTTGTGCACCACAGAAAAGATTGTCGTATTAGGTTTTTGTAGCTGGGAGCAACAGACTTGATAGCCGTATAACCTTTTTTCTGTAGCTGCACGGCAAAGAGTCAATAACCGCGTTAATTTGTCTTTTGTGGCTGTGCGCCACAGAATATAAAGTCGTATTAGGTTTTTGTAGCTGGGAGCAACAGACTTGATAGCCGTATGAACTTTTTTCTGTAGCTGCAAGGCAAAGAGGTAATAACCGCGTTAATTTGTCTTTTGTGGCTGTGCGCCACAGAATAGATTGTCGTATCAGGTTTTTGTAGCTGGGAGCAACAGACTTGATAGCCGTATGAAGTTTTTTCTGTAGCTGCAAGGCAAAGAGGTAATAACCGCGTTAATTTGTCTTTTGTGGCTGTGCGCCATAGGATATAAAGTCGTATTAGGTTTTTGTAGCCATGAGCAACAGACTTGATAGCCGTTAAACTTTTTTCTGTAGCTGCAAGGCAAAGAGTCGATAACCGCGTTATATCGTATTTTGTGGCTGTGTGCCACAGAATAGATAGTTGTATTGGGTTTTTCTAGCTGGGAGCAACATACTTGATAGCCATATAAACTTTTTTCTGTAGCTGCACGGCAAAGAGTCAATAACCGCGTAAATTTGTCTTTTGTGGCTGTGCGCCACAGAATATAAAGTCGTATTAGGTTTTTGTAGCTGGGAGCAACATACTTGATAGCCGTATAAACTTTTTTCTGTAGCTGCAAGGCAAAGAGGTAATAACCGCGTTAATTTGTCTTTTGTGGCTGTGCGCCACAGAATATAAAGTCGTATTAGGTTTTTGTAGCTGGGAGCAACAGATTTGATAGCCGTATGAAATGTTCTCTGTAACTGCAAGGCAAAGAGTCAATAACCGCGTTAATTTGTATTTTGTGGCTGTGCGCCACAGAATATAAAGTCGTATTATGTTTTTGTAGTTGGAAGCAACAGACTTGATAGCCGTATGATTTTTTTTTTGTAGCTGCAAGTCAAAATGTCAATAACCGCGTTAATTCGTCTTTGTGGCTGTGCGCCTCAGAATAGATTGTCGTATTAGGTTTTTGTAGCTGGGAGCAACAGATTTGATAGCCGTATGAAATGTTCTCTGTAACTGCGAGGCAAAGAGTCAATAACCGCGTTAATTCGTCTTTTGTGGCTGTGCGCCACAGAATATATAGTCGTATTAGGTTTTTGTAGCTGGGAGCAACAAACTTGATAGCCGTATGAACTTTTCTCTGTAGCTGCAAGCCAACAAGTCGATAACCGCGATAATTGTATTTTGTGGCTGTGCGCCACAGAATAGATTGTCGTATTAGGTTTTTGTAGCTGGGAGCAACAGATTTGATAGCCGTATGAACTGTTCTCTGTAGCTGCAAGGCAAAGAGTCGACAACCGCGTCAATTCGTATTTTGTGGCTGTGCGCCACAGAATAGATAGTCGTATTAGGTTTTTGTAGCTGGGAGCAACATACTTGGTAGCCGTATAACCTTTTTCTGTAGCTGCACGGCAAAGAGTCAATAACCGCGTTAATTTGTCTTTTGTGGCTGTGCGCCACAGAATAGATTGTCGTATTAGGTTTTTGTAGCTGGGAGCAACAGATTTGATAGCCGTATGAAATATTCTCTGTAACTGCGAGGCAAAGAGTCAATAACCGCGTTAATTCGTCCTTTTGTGGCTGTGCGCCACAGAATATATAGTCGTATTAGGTTTTTGTAGCTGGGAGCAACAGACTTGATAGCCGTATGAACTGTTCTCTGTAGCTGCAAGGCAAAGAGGTAATAACCGCGTTAATTTGTCTTTTGTGGCTGTGCGCCACAGAATATAAAGTCGTATTAGGTTTTTGTAGCTGGGAGCAACAGATTTGATAGCCGTATGAAATGTTCTCTGTAACTGCAAGGCAAAGAGTCAATAACCGCGTTAATTTGTATTTTGTGGCTGTGCGCCACAGAATATAAAGTCGTATTATGTTTTTGTAGTTGGAAGCAACAGACTTGATAGCCGTATGATATTTTTTTGTAGCTGCAAGTCAAAATGTCAATAACCGCGTTAATTCGTCTTTGTGGCTGTGCGCCTCAGAATAGATTGTCGTATTAGGTTTTTGTAGCTGGGAGCAACAGATTTGATAGCCGTATGAAATGTTCTCTGTAACTGCGAGGCAAAGAGTCAATAACCGCGTTAATTCGTCTTTTGTGGCTGTGCGCCACAGAATATATAGTCGTATTAGGTTTTTGTAGCTGGGAGCAACAAACTTGATAGCCGTATGAACTTTTCTCTGTAGCTGCAAGCCAACAAGTCGATAACCGCGATAATTTGTATTTTGTGGCTGTGCGCCACAGAATAGATTGTCGTATTAGGTTTTTGTAGCTGGGAGCAACAGATTTGATAGCCGTATGACTGTTCTCTGTAGCTGCAAGGCAAAGAGTCGATAACCGCGTCAATTCGTATTTTGTGGCTGTGCGCCACAGAATAGATAGTCGTATTAGGTTTTTGTAGCTGGGAGCAACATACTTGGTAGCCGTATAACCTTTTTCCTGTAGCTGCACGGCAAAGAGTCAATAACCGCGTTAATTTGTCTTTTGTGGCTGTGCGCCACAGAATAGATTGTCGTATTAGGTTTTTGTAGCTGGGAGCAACAGATTTGATAGCCGTATGAAATATTCTCTGTAACTGCGAGGCAAAGAGTCAATAACCGCGTTAATTCGTCTTTTGTGGCTGTGCGCCACAGAATATATAGTCGTATTAGGTTTTTGTAGCTGGGAGCAACAGACTTGATAGCCGTATGAACTGTTCTCTGTAGCTGCAAGGCAAAGAGTCGATAACCGCGATATTCGTATTTTGTGGCTGTGCGCCACAGAATAGATAGTCGTATTAGGTTTTTTAGCTGGGAGCAACATACTTGATAGCCGTATAACCTTTTTCCTGTAGCTGCACGGCAAAGAGTCAATAACCGCGTTAATTTGTCTTTTGTAACTGTGCGCCACAGAATATAGAGTCGTATTAGGTTTTCGTAGCTGGGAGCAACAGACTTGATAGCCGTATGAATTTTTTCTGTAGCTGCAAGGCACAGAGGTAATAACCGCGTTAATTTGTCTTTTGTGGCTGTGCGCCACAGAATAAATTGTCGTATCAGGTTTTTGTAGCTGGGAGCAACAGACTTGATAGCCGTATGAACTTTTCTATGTAGCTGCAAGCCAACAAGTCGATAACCGCGATAATTCGTATTTTGTGGCTGTGCGCCACAGAATAGATAGTCGTATTAGTTTTTTGTAGCTGGGAGCAACATATTTGATAGCCGTATAACCTTTTTCCTGTAGCTGCACGGCAAAGAGTCAATAACCGCGTTAATTTGTCTTTTGTGGCTGTGCGCCACAGAATATAAAGTCGTATTAGGTTTTTGTAGCTGGGAGCAACAGACTTGATAGCCGTATGAACTTTTTTCTGTAGCTGCAAGGCAAAGAGGTAATAACCGCGTTAATTTGTCTTTTGTGGCTGTGCGCCACAGAATAGATTGTCGTATCAGGTTTTTGTAGCTGGGAGCAACAGACTTGATAGCCGTATGAACTTTTTTCTGTAGCTGCAAGGCAAAGAGGTAATAACCGCGTTAATTTGTCTTTTGTGGATGTGCGCCACAGAATAGATTGTCGTATCAGGTTTTTGTAGCTGGGAGCAACAGACTTGATAGCCGTATGAACTTTTTTCTGTAGCTGCAAGGCAAAGAGGTAATAACCGCGTTAATTTGTCTTTTGTGGCTGTGCGCCATAGGATATAAAGTCGTATTAGGTTTTTGTAGCCATGAGCAACAGACTTGATAGCCGTATAAACTTTTTTTTTGTAGCTGCAAGGCAAAAAGTCGATAACCGCGTTATATCGTATTTTGTGGCTGTGTGCCACAGAATAGATAGTTGTATTGGGTTTTTCTAGCTGGGAGCAACATACTTGATAGCCATATAAACTTTTTCTGTAGCTGCACGGCAAAGAGTCAATAACCGCGTTAATTTGTCTTTTGTGGCTGTGCGCCACAGAATATAGAGTCGTATTAGGTTTTTGTAGCTGGGAGCAACAGACTTGATAGCCGTATAAACTTTTTTTCTGTAGCTGCAAGGCAAAGAGATAATAACCGCGTTAATTTGTCTTTTGTGGCTGTGCGCCACAGAATATAAAGTCGTATTAGGTTTTTGTAGCTATGAGCAACAGATTTGATAGCCGTATGAAATGTTCTCTGTAACTGCGAGGCAAAGAGTCAATAACCGCGTTAATTCGTCTTTTGTGGCTGTGCGCCACAGAATATATAGTCGTATTAGGTTTTGTAGCTGGGAGCAACAGACTTGATAGCCGTATGAACTTTTCTCTGTAGCTGCAAGCCAACAAGTCGATAACCGCGATAATTTGTATTTTGTGGCTGTGCGCCACAGAATAGATTGTCGTATTAGGTTTTTGTAGCTGGGAGCAACAGATTTGATAGCCGTATGAACTGTTCTCTGTAGCTGCAAGGCAAAGAGTCGATAACCGCGTCAATTCGTATTTTGTGGCTGTGCGCCACAGAATAGATAGTCGTATTAGGTTTTTGTAGCTGGGAGCAACATACTTGGTAGCCGTATAACCTTTTTCCTGTAGCTGCACGGCAAAGAGTCAATAACCGCGTTAATTCGTCTTTTGTGGCTGTGCGCCACAGAATATGAAGTCGTATTAGGTTTTTGTAGCTGGGAGCAACAGACTTGATGGCCGTATGAACTTTTTTCTGTAGCTGCAACGCAAAGAAGTAATAACCGCGTTAATTTGTCTTTTGTGGCTGTGCGCCACAGAATATATTGTCGTATCAGGTTTTTGTAGCTGGGAGCAAGAGACTTGATAGCCGTATGAACTTTTCTCTGTAGCTGCAAGCCAACAAGTCGATAACCGCGATATTTCGTGTTTTGTGGCTGTGCGCCACAGAATAGATTGTCGTATTAAGTTTTTGTAGCTGGAGCGACAGATTTGATAGCCGTATGAACTGTTCTCTGTAGCTGCAAGGCAAAGAGTCGATAACCGCGTTAATTCGTATTTTGTGGCTGTGCGCCACAGAATAGATAGTCGTATCAGGTTTTTGTAGCTGGGAGCAACATACTTGATAGCCGTATAACCTTTTTCCTGTAGCTGCACGGCAAAGAGTCAATAACCGCGTTAATTTGTCTTTTGTGGCTGTGCGCCACAGAATATAAAGTCGTATTAGGTTTTTGTAGCTGGGAGCAACAGACTTGATAGCCGTATGAACTTTTTTCTGTAGCTGCAAGGCAAAGAGGTAATAACCGCGTTAATTTGTCTTTTGTGGCTGTGCGCCACAGAATAGATTGTCGTATTAGGTTTTTGTAGCTGGGAGCGACAGATTTGATAGCCGTATGAACTGTTCTCTGTAGCTGCAAGGCAAAGAGTCGAAAACCGCGTTAATTTGTCTTTTGTGGCTGTGCGCCACAGAATAGATAGTCGTATCAGGTTTTTGTAGCTGGGAGCAACATACTTGATAGCCGTATAACCTTTTTCCTGTAGCTACACGGCAAAGAGTCAATAACCGCGTTAATTTGTCTTTTGTGGCTGTGCGCCACAGAATATAAAGTCGTATCAGGTTTTTGTAGCTGGGAGCAACAGACTTGATAGCCGTATGAACTTTTTTCTGTAGCTGCAAGGCAAAGAGGTAATAACCGCGTTAATTTGTCTTTTGTGGCTGTGCGCCACAGGATATAAAGTCGTATTAGGTTTTTGTAGCTGGGAGCAACAGACTTGATAGCCGTATGAACTTTTTTCTGTAGCTGCAAGGCAAAGAGGTAATAACCGCGTTAATTTGTCTTTTGTGGCTGTGCGCCACAGGATATAAAGTCGTATTAGGTTTTTGTAGCCATGAGCAACAGACTTGATAGCCGTATAAACTTTTTTCTGTAGCTGCAGGGCAAAGAGTCGATAACCGCGTTATATCGTATTTTGTGGCTGTGTGCCACAGAATAGATAGTTGTATTGGGTTTTTCTAGCTGGGAGCAACATACTTGATAGCCATATAAACTTTTTTCTGTAGCTGCACGGCAAAGAGTCAATAACCGCGTTAATTTGTCTTTTGTGGCTGTGCGCCACAGAATATAAAGTCGTATTAGGTTTTTGTAGCTGGGAGCAACAGACTTGATAGCCGTATAAACTTTTTTTTCTGTAGCTGCAAGGCAAAGAGGTAATAACCGCGTTAATTTTCTTTTGTGGCTGTGCGCCACAGAATATAAAGTCGTATTAGGTTTTTGTAGCTGGGAGCAACAGATTTGATAGCCGTATGAAATGTTCTCTGTAACTGCAAGGCAAAGAGTCAATAACCGCGTTAATTTGTATTTTGTGGCTGTGCGCCACAGAATATAAAGTCGTATTATGTTTTTGTAGTTGGAAGCAACAGACTTGATAGCCGTATGATTTTTTTTTTGTAACTGCAAGTCAAATGTCAATAACCGCGTTAATTCGTCTTTGTGGCTGTGCGCCACAGAATATATTGTCGTATTAGGTTTTTGTAGCTGGGAGCAACAGATTTGATAGCCGTATGAAATGTTCTCTGTAACTGCGAGGCAAAGAGTCAATAACCGCGTTAATTCGACTTTTGTGGCTGTGCGCCACAGAATATATAGTCGTATTAGGTTTTTGTAGCTGGGAGCAACAGACTTGATAGCCGTATGAACTTTTCTCTGTAGCTGCAAGCCAACAAGTCGATAACCGCGATAATTTGTATTTTGTGGCTGTGCGCCACAGAATAGATTGTCGTATTAGGTTTTTGTAGCTGGGAGCAACAGATTTGATAGCCGTATGAACTGTTCTCTGTAGCTGCAAGGCAAAGAGTCGATAACCGCGTCAATTCGTATTTTGTGGCTGTGCGCCACAGAATAGATAGTCGTATTAGGTTTTTGTAGCTGGGAGCAACATACTTGGTAGCCGTATAACCTTTTTCCTGTAGCTGCACGGCAAAGAGTCAATAACCGCGTTAATTTGTCTTTTGTGGCTGTGCGCCACAGAATATAAAGTCGTATTAGGTTTTTGTAGCTGGGAGCAACAGACTTGATGGCCGTATGAACTTTTTTCTGTAGCTGCAAGGCAAAGAAGTAATAACCGCGTTAATTTGTCTTTTGTGGCTGTGCGCCACAGAATAGATTGTCGTATCAGGTTTTTGTAGCTGGGAGCAACAGACTTGATAGCCGTATGAACTTTTCTCTGTAGCTGCAAGCCAACAAGTCGATAACCGCGATATTTCGTGTTTTGTGGCTGTGCGCCACAGAATAGATTGTCGTATTAGGTTTTTGTAGCTGGGAGCAACAGATTTGATAGCCGTATGAACTGTTCTCTGTAGCTGCAAGGCAAAGAGTCGATAACCGCGTTAATTCGTATTTTGTGGCTGTGCGCCACAGAATAGATAGTCGTATCAGGTTTTTGTAGCTGGGAGCAACATACTTGATAGCCGTATAACCTTTTTCCTGTAGCTGCACGGCAAAGAGTCAATAACCGCGTTAATTTGTCTTTTGTGGCTGTGCGCCACAGAATATAAAGTCGTATTAGGTTTTTGTAGCTGGGAGCAACAGACTTGATAGCCGTATGAACTTTTTTCTGTAGCTGCAAGGCAAAGAGGTAATAACCGCGTTAATTTGTCTTTTGTGGCTGTGCGCCACAGAATAGATTGTCGTATCAGGTTTTTGTAGCTGGGAGCAACATACTTGATAGCCGTATGAACTTTTTTCTGTAGCTGCAAGGCAAAGAGGTAATAACCGCGTTAATTTGTCTTTTGTGGCTGTGCGCCACAGGATATAAAGTCGTATTAGGTTTTTGTAGCCATGAGCAACATACTTGATAGCCGTATAAACTTTTTTCTGTAGCTGCAAGGCAAAGAGTCGATAACCGCGTTATATCGTATTTTGTGGCTGTGTGCCACAGAATAGATAGTTGTATTGGGTTTTTCTAGCTGGGAGCAACATACTTGATAGCCATATAAACTTTTTTCTGTAGCTGCACGGCAAAGAGTCAATAACCGCGTTAATTTGTCTTTTGTGGCTGTGCGCCACAGAATATAAAGTCGTATTAGGTTTTTGTAGCTGGGAGCAACAGACTTGATAGCCGTATAAATTTTTTTCCTGTAGCTGCAAGGCAAAGAGGTAATAACCGCGTTAATTTGTCTTTTGTGGCTGTGCGCCACAGAATATAAAGTCGTATTAGGTTTTTGTAGCTGGGAGCAACAGATTTGATAGCCGTATGAAATGTTCTCTGTAACTGCAAGGCAAAGAGTCAATAACCGCGTTAATTTGTATTTTGTGGCTGTGCGCCACAGAATATAAAGTCGTATTATGTTTTTGTAGTTGGAAGCAACAGACTTGATAGCCGTATGATTTTTTTTTGTAGCTGCAAGTCAAAATGTCAATAACCGCGTTAATTCGTCTTTGTGGCTGTGCGCCACAGAATAGATTGTCGTATCAGGTTTTTGTAGCTGGGAGCAACAGACTTGATAGCCGTATGAACTTTTTTCTGTAGCTGCAAGGCAAAGAGGTAATAACCGCGTTAATTTGTCTTTTGTGGCTGTGCGCCACAGGATATAAAGTCGTATTAGGTTTTTGTAGCCATGAGCAACAGACTTGATAGCCGTATAAACTTTTTTCTGTAGCTGCAAGGCAAAGAGTCGATAACCGCGTTATATCGTATTTTGTGGCTGTGTGCCACAGAATAGATAGTTGTATTGGGTTTTTCTAGCTGGGAACAACATACTTGATAGCCATATAAACTTTTTTCTGTAGCTGCACGGCAAAGAGTCAATAACCGCGTTAATTTGTCTTTTGTGGCTGTGCGCCACAGAATATAAAGTCGTATTAGGTTTTTGTAGCTGGGAGCAACAGATTTGATAGCCGTATGAAATGTTCTCTGTAACTGCAAGGCAAAGAGTCAATAACCGCGTTAATTTGTATTTTGTGGCTGTGCGCCACAGAATATAAAGTCGTATTATGTTTTTGTAGTTGGAAGCAACAGACTTGATAGCCGTATGATTTTTTTTTGTAGCTGCAAGTCAAAATGTCAATAACCGCGTTAATTCGTCTTTGTGGCTGTGCGCCACAGAATAGATTGTCGTATCAGGTTTTTGTAGCTGGGAGCAACAGACTTGATAGCCGTATGAACTTTTTTCTGTAGCTGCAAGGCAAAGAGGTAATAACCGCGTTAATTTGTCTTTTGTGGCTGTGCGCCACAGGACATAAAGTCGTATTAGGTTTTTGTAGCCATGAGCAACAGACTTGATAGCCGTATAAACTTTTTTCTGTAGCTGCAAGGCAAAGAGTCGATAACCGCGTTATATCGTATTTTGTGGCTGTGTGCCACAGAATAGATAGTTGTATTGGGTTTTTCTAGCTGGGAACAACATACTTGATAGCCATATAAACTTTTTTCTGTAGCTGCACGGCAAAGAGTCAATAACCGCGTTAATTTGTCTTTTGTGGCTGTGCGCCACAGAATATAAAGTCGTATTAGGTTTTTGTAGCTGGGAGCAACAGACTTGATAGCCGTATAAACTTTTTTTCTGTAGCTGCAAGGCAAAGAGGTAATAACCGCGTTAATTTGTCTTTTGTGGCTGTGCGCCACAGAATATAAAGTCGTATTAGGTTTTTGTAGCTGGGAGCAACAGACTTGATAGCCGTATGAACTTTTTTCTGTAGCTGCAAGGCAAAGAGTCGATAACCGCGTTATATCGTATTTTGTGGCTGTGTGCCACAGAATAGATAGTTGTATTGGGTTTTTCTAGCTGGGAGCAACATACTTGATAGCCATATAAACTTTTTTCTGTAGCTGCACGGCAAAGAGTCAATAACCGCGTTAATTTGTCTTTTGTGGCTGTGCGCCACAGAATAGATTGTCGTATCAGGTTTTTGTAGCTGGGAGCAACAGACTTGATAGCCGTATGAACGTTTTTCTGTAGCTGCAAGGCAAAGAGGTAATAACCGCGTTAATTTGTCTTTTGTGGCTGTGCGCCACAGGATATAAAGTCGTATTAGGTTTGTGTAGCCATGAGCAACAGACTTGATAGCCGTATAAACTTTTTCTGTAGCTGCAAGGCAAAGAGTCGATAACCGCGTTATATCGTATTTTGTGGCTGTGTGCCACATAATAGATAGTTGTATTGGGTTTTTCTAGCTGGGAGCAACATACTTGATAGCCATATAAACTTTTTTCTGTAGCTGCACGGCAAAGAGTCAATAACCGCGTTAATTTGTCTTTTGTGGCTGTGCGCCACAGAATATAAAGTCGTATTAGGTTTTTGTAGCTGGGAGCAACAGACTTGATAGCCGTATAAACTTTTTTTCTGTAGCTGCAAGGCAAAGAGGTAATAACCGCGTTAATTTGTCTTTTGTGGCTGTGCGCCACAGAATATAAAGTCGTATTAGGTTTTTGTAGCTGGGAGCAACAGATTTGATAGCCGTATGAAATGTTCTCTGTAACTGCAAGGCAAAGAGTCAATAACCGCGTTAATTTGTATTTTGTGGCTGTGCGCTACAGAATATAAAGTCGTATTATGTTTTTGTAGTTGGAAGCAACAGACTTGATAGCCGTATGATTTTTTTTTGTAGCTGCAAGTCAAAATGTCAATAACCGCGTTAATTCGTCTTTGTGGCTGTGCGCCACAGAATAGATTGTCGTATCAGGTTTTTGTAGCTGGGAGCAACAGACTTGATAGCCGTATGAACTTTTTTCTGTAGCTGCAAGGCAAAGAGGTAATAACCGCGTTAATTTGTCTTTTGTGGCTGTGCGCCACAGGATATAAAGTCGTATTAGGTTTTTGTAGCCATGAGCAACAGACTTGATAGCCGTATAAACTTTTTCTGTAGCTGCAAGGCAAAGAGTCGATAACCGCGTTATATCGTATTTTGTGGCTGTGTGCCACAGAATAGATAGTTGTATTGGGTTTTTCTAGCTGGGAACAACATACTTGATAGCCATATAAACTTTTTTCTGTAGCTGCACGGCAAAGAGTCAATAACCGCGTTAATTTGTCTTTTGTGGCTGTGCGCCACAGAATATAAAGTCGTATTAGGTTTTTGTAGCTGGGAGCAACAGACTTGATAGCCGTATAAACTTTTTTTCTGTAGCTACAAGGCAAAGAGGTAATAACCGCGTTAATTTGTCTTTTGTGGCTGTGCGCCACAGGATATAAAGTCGTATTAGGTTTTTGTAGCCATGAGCAACAGACTTGATAGCCGTATAAACTTTTTTCTGTAGCTGCAAGGCAAAGAGTCGATAACCGCGTTATATCGTATTTTGTGGCTGTGTGCCACAGAATAGATAGTTGTATTGGGTTTTTCTAGCTGGGAACAACATACTTGATAGCCATATAAACTTTTTTCTGTAGCTGCACGGCAAAGAGTCAATAACCGCGTTAATTTGTCTTTGTGGCTGTGCGCCACAGAATATAAAGTCGTATTAGGTTTTTGTAGCTGGGAGCAACAGACTTGATAGCCGTATAAACTTTTTTTCTGTAGCTGCAAGGCAAAGAGGTAATAACCGCGTTAATTTGTCTTTTGTGGCTGTGCGCCACAGAATATAAAGTCGTATTAGGTTTTTGTAGCTGGGAGCAACAGACTTGATAGCCGTATGAACTTTTTTCTGTAGCTGCAAGGCAAAGAGTCGATAACCGCGTTATATCGTATTTTGTGGCTGTGTGCCACAGAATAGATAGTTGTATTGGGTTTTTCTAGCTGGGAGCAACATACTTGATAGCCATATAAACTTTTTTCTGTAGCTGCACGGCAAAGAGTCAATAACCGCGTTAATTTGTCTTTTGTGGCTGTGCGCCACAGAATAGATTGTCGTATCAGGTTTTTGTAGCTGGGAGCAACAGACTTGATAGCCGTATGAACGTTTTTCTGTAGCTGCAAGGCAAAGAGGTAATAACCGCGTTAATTTGTCTTTTGTGGCTGTGCGCCACAGGATATAAAGTCGTATTAGGTTTGTGTAGCCATGAGCAACAGACTTGATAGCCGTATAAACTTTTTTCTGTAGCTGCAAGGCAAAGAGTCGATAACCGCGTTATATCGTATTTTGTGGCTGTGTGCCACAGAATAGATAGTTGTATTGGGTTTTTCTAGCTGGGAGCAACTTACTTGATAGCCATATAAACTTTTTTCTGTAGCTGCACGGCAAAGAGTCAATAACCGCGTTAATTTGTCTTTTGTGGCTGTGCGCCACAGAATATAAAGTCGTATTAGGTTTTTGTAGCTGGGAGCAACAGACTTGATAGCCGTATAAACTTTTTTTCTGTAGCTGCAAGGCAAAGAGGTAATAACCGCGTTAATTTGTCTTTTGTGGCTGTGCGCCACAGAATATAAAGTCGTATTAGGTTTTTGTAGCTGGGAGCAACAGATTTGATAGCCGTATGAAATGTTCTCTGTAACTGCAAGGCAAAGAGTCAATAACCGCGTTAATTTGTATTTTGTGGCTGTGCGCTACAGAATATAAAGTCGTATTAGGTTTTTGTAGCTGGGAGCAACAGACTTGATAGCCGTATAAACTTTTTTTCTGTAGCTGCAAGGCAAAGAGGTAATAACCGCGTTAATTTGTCTTTTGTGGCTGTGCGCCACAGAATATAAAGTCGTATTAGGTTTTTGTAGCTGGGAGCAACAGATTTGATAGCCGTATGAAATGTTCTCTGTAACTGCAAGGCAAAGAGTCAATAACCGCGTTAATTTGTATTTTGTGGCTGTGCGCTACAGAATATAAAGTCGTATTATGTTTTTGTAGTTGGAAGCAACAGACTTGATAGCCGTATGATTTTTTTTTGTAGCTGCAAGTCAAAATGTCAATAACCGCGTTAATTCGTCTTTGTGGCTGTGCGCCACAGAATAGATTGTCGTATCAGGTTTTTGTAGCTGGGAGCAACAGACTTGATAGCCGTATGAACTTTTTTCTGTAGCTGCAAGGCAAAGAGGTAATAACCGCGTTAATTTGTCTTTTGTGGCTGTGCGCCACAGGATATAAAGTCGTATTAGGTTTTTGTAGCCATGAGCAACAGACTTGATAGCCGTATAAACTTTTTTCTGTAGCTGCAAGGCAAAGAGTCGATAACCGCGTTATATCGTATTTTGTGGCTGTGTGCCACAGAATAGATAGTTGTATTGGGTTTTTCTAGCTGGGAACAACATACTTGATAGCCATATAAACTTTTTTCTGTAGCTGCACGGCAAAGAGTCAATAACCGCGTTAATTTGTCTTTTGTGGCTGTGCGCCACAGAATATAAAGTCGTATTAGGTTTTTGTAGCTGGGAGCAACAGACTTGATAGCCGTATAAACTTTTTTTCTGTAGCTACAAGGCAAAGAGGTAATAACCGCGTTAATTTGTCTTTTGTGGCTGTGCGCCACAGGATATAAAGTCGTATTAGGTTTTTGTAGCCATGAGCAACAGACTTGATAGCCGTATAAACTTTTTTCTGTAGCTGCAAGGCAAAGAGTCGATAACCGCGTTATATCGTATTTTGTGGCTGTGTGCCACAGAATAGATAGTTGTATTGGGTTTTTCTAGCTGGGAACAACATACTTGATAGCCATATAAACTTTTTTCTGTAGCTGCAAGTCAAAATGTCAATAACCGCGTTAATTCGTCTTTGTGGCTGTGCGCCACAGAATAGATTGTCGTATCAGGTTTTTGTAGCTGGGAGCAACAGACTTGATAGCCGTATGAACTTTTTTCTGTAGCTGCAAGTCAAAATGTCAATAACCGCGTTAATTCGTCTTTGTGGCTGTGCGCCACAGAATAGATTGTCGTATCAGGTTTTTGTAGCTGGGAGCAACAGACTTGATAGCCGTATGAACTTTTTTCTGTAGCTGCAAGGCAAAGAGGTAATAACCGCGTTAATTTGTCTTTTGTGGCTGTGCGCCACAGGATATAAAGTCGTATTAGGTTTTTGTAGCCATGAGCAACAGACTTGATAGCCGTATAAACTTTTTTCTGTAGCTGCAAGGCAAAGAGTCGATAACCGCGTTATATCGTATTTTGTGGCTGTGTGCCACAGAATAGATAGTTGTATTGGGTTTTTCTAGCTGGGAACAACATACTTGATAGCCATATAAACTTTTTTCTGTAGCTGCACGGCAAAGAGTCAATAACCGCGTTAATTTGTCTTTTGTGGCTGTGCGCCACAGAATATAAAGTCGTATTAGGTTTTTGTAGCCATGAGCAACAGACTTGATAGCCGTATAAACTTTTTTCTGTAGCTGCAAGGCAAAGAGTCGATAACCGCGTTATATCGTATTTTGTGGCTGTGTGCCACAGAATAGATAGTTGTATTGGGTTTTTCTAGCTGGGAACAACATACTTGATAGCCATATAAACTTTTTTCTGTAGCTGCACGGCAAAGAGTCAATAACCGCGTTAATTTGTATTTTGTGGCTGTGCGCCACAGAATATAAAGTCGTATTAGGTTTTTGTAGCTGGGAGCAACAGATTTGATAGCCGTATGAAATGTTCTCTGTAACTGCAAGGCAAAGAGTCAATAACCGCGTTAATTTGTATTTTGTGGCTGTGCGCCACAGAATATAAAGTCGTATTATGTTTTTGTAGTTGGAAGCAACAGACTTGATAGCCGTATGATTTTTTTTTGTAGCTGCAAGTCAAAATGTCAATAACCGCGTTAATTCGTCTTTGTGGCTGTGCGCCACAGAATAGATTGTCGTATCAGGTTTTTGTAGCTGGGAGCAACAGACTTGATAGCCGTATGAACTTTTTTCTGTAGCTGCAAGGCAAAGAGGTAATAACCGCGTTAATTTGTCTTTTGTGGCTGTGCGCCACAGGATATAAAGTCGTATTAGGTTTTTGTAGCCATGAGCAACAGACTTGATAGCCGTATAAACTTTTTTCTGTAGCTGCAAGGCAAAGAGTCGATAACCGCGTTATATCGTATTTTGTGGCTGTGTGCCACAGAATAGATAGTTGTATTGGGTTTTTCTAGCTGGGAACAACATACTTGATAGCCATATAAACTTTTTTCTGTAGCTGCACGGCAAAGAGTCAATAACCGCGTTAATTTGTCTTTTGTGGCTGTGCGCCACAGAATATAAAGTCGTATTAGGTTTTTGTAGCTGGGAGCAACAGACTTGATAGCCGTATAAACTTTTTTTCTGTAGCTGCAAGGCAAAGAGGTAATAACCGCGTTAATTTGTCTTTTGTGGCTGTGCGCCACAGAATATAAAGTCGTATTAGGTTTTTGTAGCTGGGAGCAACAGACTTGATAGCCGTATGAACTTTTTTCTGTAGCTGCAAGGCAAAGAGTCGATAACCGCGTTATATCGTATTTTGTGGCTGTGTGCCACAGAATAGATAGTTGTATTGGGTTTTTCTAGCTGGGAGCAACATACTTGATAGCCATATAAACTTTTTTCTGTAGCTGCACGGCAAAGAGTCAATAACCGCGTTAATTTGTCTTTTGTGGCTGTGCGCCACAGAATAGATTGTCGTATCAGGTTTTTGTAGCTGGGAGCAACAGACTTGATAGCCGTATGAACGTTTTTCTGTAGCTGCAAGGCAAAGAGGTAATAACCGCGTTAATTTGTCTTTTGTGGCTGTGCGCCACAGGATATAAAGTCGTATTAGGTTTGTGTAGCCATGAGCAACAGACTTGATAGCCGTATAAACTTTTTTCTGTAGCTGCAAGGCAAAGAGTCGATAACCGCGTTATATCGTATTTTGTGGCTGTGTGCCACATAATAGATAGTTGTATTGGGTTTTTCTAGCTGGGAGCAACATACTTGATAGCCATATAAACTTTTTTCTGTAGCTGCACGGCAAAGAGTCAATAACCGCGTTAATTTGTCTTTTGTGGCTGTGCGCCACAGAATATAAAGTCGTATTAGGTTTTTGTAGCTGGGAGCAACAGACTTGATAGCCGTATAAACTTTTTTTCTGTAGCTGCAAGGCAAAGAGGTAATAACCGCGTTAATTTGTCTTTTGTGGCTGTGCGCCACAGAATATAAAGTCGTATTAGGTTTTTGTAGCTGGGAGCAACAGATTTGATAGCCGTATGAAATGTTCTCTGTAAATGCAAGGCAAAGAGTCAATAACCGCGTTAATTTGTATTTTGTGGCTGTGCGCTACAGAATATAAAGTCGTATTATGTTTTTGTAGTTGGAAGCAACAGACTTGATAGCCGTATGATTTTTTTTTGTAGCTGCAAGTCAAAATGTCAATAACCGCGTTAATTCGTCTTTGTGGCTGTGCGCCACAGAATAGATTGTCGTATCAGGTTTTTGTAGCTGGGAGCAACAGACTTGATAGCCGTATGAACTTTTTTCTGTAGCTGCAAGGCAAAGAGGTAATAACCGCGTTAATTTGTCTTTTGTGGCTGTGCGCCACAGAATAGATAGTCGTATTAGGTTTTTGTAGCCATGAGCAACAGACTTGATAGCCGTATAAACTTTTTCTGTAGCTGCAAGGCAAAGAGCCGATAACCGCGTTATATCGTATTTTGTGGCTGTGTGCCACAGAATAGATAGTTGTATTGGGTTTTTCTAGCTGGGAACAACATACTTGATAGCCATATAAACTTTTTTCTGTAGCTGCACGGCAAAGAGTCAATAACCGCGTTAATTTGTCTTTTGTGGCTGTGCGCCACAGAATATAAAGTCGTATTAGGTTTTTGTAGCTGGGAGCAACAGACTTGATAGCCGTATAAACTTTTTTTCTGTAGCTACAAGGCAAAGAGGTAATAACCGCGTTAATTTGTCTTTTGTGGCTGTGCGCCACAGGATATAAAGTCGTATTAGGTTTTTGTAGCCATGAGCAACAGACTTGATAGCCGTATAAACTTTTTTCTGTAGCTGCAAGGCAAAGAGTCGATAACCGCGTTATATCGTATTTTGTGGCTGTGTGCCACAGAATAGATAGTTGTATTGGGTTTTTCTAGCTGGGAACAACATACTTGATAGCCATATAAACTTTTTTCTGTAGCTGCACGGCAAAGAGTCAATAACCGCGTTAATTTGTCTTTGTGGCTGTGCGCCACAGAATATAAAGTCGTATTAGGTTTTTGTAGCTGGGAGCAACAGACTTGATAGCCGTATAAACTTTTTTTCTGTAGCTGCAAGGCAAAGAGGTAATAACCGCGTTAATTTGTCTTTTGTGGCTGTGCGCCACAGAATATAAAGTCGTATTAGGTTTTTGTAGCTGGGAGCAACAGACTTGATAGCCGTATGAACTTTTTTCTGTAGCTGCAAGGCAAAGAGTCGATAACCGCGTTATATCGTATTTTGTGGCTGTGTGCCACAGAATAGATAGTTGTATTGGGTTTTTCTAGCTGGGAGCAACATACTTGATAGCCATATAAACTTTTTTCTGTAGCTGCACGGCAAAGAGTCAATAACCGCGTTAATTTGTCTTTTGTGGCTGTGCGCCACAGAATAGATTGTCGTATCAGGTTTTTGTAGCTGGGAGCAACAGACTTGATAGCCGTATGAACGTTTTTCTGTAGCTGCAAGGCAAAGAGGTAATAACCGCGTTAATTTGTCTTTTGTGGCTGTGCGCCACAGGATATAAAGTCGTATTAGGTTTGTGTAGCCATGAGCAACAGACTTGATAGCCGTATAAACTTTTTTCTGTAGCTGCAAGGCAAAGAGTCGATAACCGCGTTATATCGTATTTTGTGGCTGTGTGCCACAGAATAGATAGTTGTATTGGGTTTTTCTAGCTGGGAGCAACATACTTGATAGCCATATAAACTTTTTTCTGTAGCTGCACGGCAAAGAGTCAATAACCGCGTTAATTTGTCTTTTGTGGCTGTGCGCCACAGAATATAAAGTCGTATTAGGTTTTTGTAGCTGGGAGCAACAGACTTGATAGCCGTATAAACTTTTTTTCTGTAGCTGCAAGGCAAAGAGGTAATAACCGCGTTAATTTGTCTTTTGTGGCTGTGCGCCACAGAATATAAAGTCGTATTAGGTTTTTGTAGCTGGGAGCAACAGATTTGATAGCCGTATGAAATGTTCTCTGTAACTGCAAGGCAAAGAGTCAATAACCGCGTTAATTTGTATTTTGTGGCTGTGCGCTACAGAATATAAAGTCGTATTAGGTTTTTGTAGCTGGGAGCAACAGACTTGATAGCCGTATAAACTTTTTTTCTGTAGCTGCAAGGCAAAGAGGTAATAACCGCGTTAATTTGTCTTTTGTGGCTGTGCGCCACAGAATATAAAGTCGTATTAGGTTTTTGTAGCTGGGAGCAACAGATTTGATAGCCGTATGAAATGTTCTCTGTAACTGCAAGGCAAAGAGTCAATAACCGCGTTAATTTGTATTTTGTGGCTGTGCGCTACAGAATATAAAGTCGTATTATGTTTTTGTAGTTGGAAGCAACAGACTTGATAGCCGTATGATTTTTTTTTTGTAGCTGCAAGTCAAAATGTCAATAACCGCGTTAATTCGTCTTTGTGGCTGTGCGCCACAGAATAGATTGTCGTATCAGGTTTTTGTAGCTGGGAGCAACAGACTTGATAGCCGTATGAACTTTTTTCTGTAGCTGCAAGGCAAAGAGGTAATAACCGCGTTAATTTGTCTTTTGTGGCTGTGCGCCACAGGATATAAAGTCGTATTAGGTTTTTGTAGCCATGAGCAACAGACTTGATAGCCGTATAAACTTTTTTCTGTAGCTGCAAGGCAAAGAGTCGATAACCGCGTTATATCGTATTTTGTGGCTGTGTGCCACAGAATAGATAGTTGTATTGGGTTTTTCTAGCTGGGAGCAACATACTTGATAGCCATATAAACTTTTTTCTGTAGCTGCACGGCAAAGAGTCAATAACCGCGTTAATTTGTCTTTTGTGGCTGTGCGCCACAGAATATAAAGTCGTATTAGGTTTTTGTAGCTGGGAGCAACAGACTTGATAGCCGTATAAACTTTTTTTCTGTAGCTGCAAGGCAAAGAGGTAATAACCGCGTTAATTTGTCTTTTGTGGCTGTGCGCCACAGAATATAAAGTCGTATTAGGTTTTTGTAGCTGGGAGCAACAGATTTGATAGCCGTATGAAATGTTCTCTGTAACTGCAAGGCAAAGAGTCAATAACCGCGTTAATTTGTATTTTGTGGCTGTGCGCTACAGAATATAAAGTCGTATTAGGTTTTTGTAGCTGGGAGCAACAGACTTGATAGCCGTATAAACTTTTTTTCTGTAGCTGCAAGGCAAAGAGGTAATAACCGCGTTAATTTGTCTTTTGTGGCTGTGCGCCACAGAATATAAAGTCGTATTAGGTTTTTGTAGCTGGGAGCAACAGATTTGATAGCCGTATGAAATGTTCTCTGTAACTGCAAGGCAAAGAGTCAATAACCGCGTTAATTTGTATTTTGTGGCTGTGCGCTACAGAATATAAAGTCGTATTATGTTTTTGTAGTTGGAAGCAACAGACTTGATAGCCGTATGATTTTTTTTTGTAGCTGCAAGTCAAAATGTCAATAACCGCGTTAATTCGTCTTTGTGGCTGTGCGCCACAGAATAGATTGTCGTATCAGGTTTTTGTAGCTGGGAGCAACAGACTTGATAGCCGTATGAACTTTTTTCTGTAGCTGCAAGGCAAAGAGGTAATAACCGCGTTAATTTGTCTTTTGTGGCTGTGCGCCACAGGATATAAAGTCGTATTAGGTTTTTGTAGCCATGAGCAACAGACTTGATAGCCGTATAAACTTTTTTCTGTAGCTGCAAGGCAAAGAGTCGATAACCGCGTTATATCGTATTTTGTGGCTGTGTGCCACAGAATAGATAGTTGTATTGGGTTTTTCTAGCTGGGAGCAACATACTTGATAGCCATATAAACTTTTTTCTGTAGCTGCACGGCAAAGAGTCAATAACCGCGTTAATTTGTCTTTTGTGGCTGTGCGCCACAGAATATAAAGTCGTATTAGGTTTTTGTAGCTGGGAGCAACAGACTTGATAGCCGTATGAACGTTTTTCTGTAGCTGCAAGGCAAAGAGGTAATAACCGCGTTAATTTGTCTTTTGTGGCTGTGCGCCACAGGATATAAAGTCGTATTAGGTTTGTGTAGCCATGAGCAACAGACTTGATAGCCGTATAAACTTTTTTCTGTAGCTGCAAGGCAAAGAGTCGATAACCGCGTTATATCGTATTTTGTGGCTGTGTGCCACAGAATAGATAGTTGTATTGGGTTTTTCTAGCTGGGAGCAACATACTTGATAGCCATATAAACTTTTTTTCTGTAGCTGCACGGCAAAGAGTCAATAACCGCGTTAATTTGTCTTTTGTGGCTGTGCGCCACAGAATATAAAGTCGTATTAGGTTTTTGTAGCTGGGAGCAACAGACTTGATAGCCGTATAAACTTTTTTTCTGTAGCTGCAAGGCAAAGAGGTAATAACCGCGTTAATTTGTCTTTTGTGGCTGTGCGCCACAGAATATAAAGTCGTATTAGGTTTTTGTAGCTGGGAGCAACAGATTTGATAGCCGTATGAAATGTTCTCTGTAACTGCAAGGCAAAGAGTCAATAACCGCGTTAATTTGTATTTTGTGGCTGTGCGCTACAGAATATAAAGTCGTATTATGTTTTTGTAGTTGGAAGCAACAGACTTGATAGCCGTATGATTTTTTTTTGTAGCTGCAAGTCAAAATGTCAATAACCGCGTTAATTCGTCTTTGTGGCTGTGCGCCACAGAATAGATTGTCGTATCAGGTTTTTGTAGCTGGGAGCAACAGACTTGATAGCCGTATGAACTTTTTTCTGTAGCTGCAAGGCAAAGAGGTAATAACCGCGTTAATTTGTCTTTTGTGGCTGTGCGCCACAGGATATAAAGTCGTATTAGGTTTTTGTAGCCATGAGCAACAGACTTGATAGCCGTATAAACTTTTTTCTGTAGCTGCAAGGCAAAGAGTCGATAACCGCGTTATATCGTATTTTGTGGCTGTGTGGCACAGAATAGATAGTTGTATTGGGTTTTTCTAGCTGGGAACAACATACTTGATAGCCATATGAACTTTTTTCTGTAGCTGCACGGCAAAGAGTCAATAACCGCGTTAATTTGTCTTTTGTGGCTGTGCGCCACAGAATATAAAGTCGTATTAGGTTTTTGTAGCTGGGAGCAACAGACTTGATAGCCGTATAAACTTTTTTTCTGTAGCTGCAAGGCAAAGAGGTAATAACCGCGTTAATTTGTCTTTTGTGGCTGTGCGCCACAGAATATAAAGTCGTATTAGGTTTTTGTAGCTGGGAGCAACAGACTTGATAGCCGTATGAACTTTTTTCTGTAGCTGCAAGGCAAAGAGTCGATAACCGCGTTATATCGTATTTTGTGGCTGTGTGCCACAGAATAGATAGTTGTATTGGGTTTTTCTAGCTGGGAGCAACAGATTTGATAGCCGTATGAACTGTTCTCTGTAGCTGCAAGGCAAAGAGTCGATAACCGCGTTAATTCGTATTTTGTGGCTGTGCGCCACAGAATAGATAGTCGTATCAGGTTTTTGTAGCTGGGAGCAACATACTTGATAGCCGTATAACCTTTTTCCTGTAGCTGCACGGCAAAGAGTCAATAACCGCGTTAATTTGTCTTTTGTGGCTGTGCGCCACAGAATATAAAGTCGTATTAGGTTTTTGTAGCTGGGAGCAACAGACTTGATAGCCGTATGAACTTTTTTCTGTAGCTGCAAGGCAAAGAGGTAATAACCGCGTTAATTTGTCTTTTGTGGCTGTGCGCCACAGGATATAAAGTCGTATTAGGTTTTTGTAGCCATGAGCAACAGACTTGATAGCCGTATAAACTTTTTTCTGTAGCTGCAAGGCAAAGAGTCGATAACCGCGTTATATCGTATTTTGTGGCTGTGTGCCACAGAATAGATAGTTGTATTGGGTTTTTCTAGCTGGGAGCAACATACTTGATAGCCATATAAACTTTTTTCTGTAGCTGCACGGCAAAGAGTCAATAACCGCGTTAATTTGTCTTTTGTGGCTGTGCGCCACAGAATATAAAGTCGTATTAGGTTTTTGTAGCTGGGAGCAACAGACTTGATAGCCGTATGAACGTTTTTCTGTAGCTGCAAGGCAAAGAGGTAATAACCGCGTTAATTTGTCTTTTGTGGCTGTGCGCCACAGGATATAAAGTCGTATTAGGTTTGTGTAGCCATGAGCAACAGACTTGATAGCCGTATAAACTTTTTTCTGTAGCTGCAAGGCAAAGAGTCGATAACCGCGTTATATCGTATTTTGTGGCTGTGTGCCACAGAATAGATAGTTGTATTGGGTTTTTCTAGCTGGGAGCAACATACTTGATAGCCATATAAACTTTTTTTCTGTAGCTGCACGGCAAAGAGTCAATAACCGCGTTAATTTGTCTTTTGTGGCTGTGCGCCACAGAATATAAAGTCGTATTAGGTTTTTGTAGCTGGGAGCAACAGACTTGATAGCCGTATAAACTTTTTTTCTGTAGCTGCAAGGCAAAGAGGTAATAACCGCGTTAATTTGTCTTTTGTGGCTGTGCGCCACAGAATATAAAGTCGTATTAGGTTTTTGTAGCTGGGAGCAACAGATTTGATAGCCGTATGAAATGTTCTCTGTAACTGCAAGGCAAAGAGTCAATAACCGCGTTAATTTGTATTTTGTGGCTGTGCGCTACAGAATATAAAGTCGTATTATGTTTTTGTAGTTGGAAGCAACAGACTTGATAGCCGTATGATTTTTTTTTGTAGCTGCAAGTCAAAATGTCAATAACCGCGTTAATTCGTCTTTGTGGCTGTGCGCCACAGAATAGATTGTCGTATCAGGTTTTTGTAGCTGGGAGCAACAGACTTGATAGCCGTATGAACTTTTTTCTGTAGCTGCAAGGCAAAGAGGTAATAACCGCGTTAATTTGTCTTTTGTGGCTGTGCGCCACAGGATATAAAGTCGTATTAGGTTTTTGTAGCCATGAGCAACATACTTGATAGCCATATGAACTTTTTTCTGTAGCTGCACGGCAAAGAGTCAATAACCGCGTTAATTTGTCTTTTGTGGCTGTGCGCCACAGAATATAAAGTCGTATTAGGTTTTTGTAGCTGGGAGCAACAGACTTGATAGCCGTATAAACTTTTTTTCTGTAGCTGCAAGGCAAAGAGGTAATAACCGCGTTAATTTGTCTTTTGTGGCTGTGCGCCACAGAATATAAAGTCGTATTAGGTTTTTGTAGCTGGGAGCAACAGACTTGATAGCCGTATGAACTTTTTTCTGTAGCTGCAAGGCAAAGAGTCGATAACCGCGTTATATCGTATTTTGTGGCTGTGTGCCACAGAATAGATAGTTGTATTGGGTTTTTCTAGCTGGGAGCAACAGATTTGATAGCCGTATGAACTGTTCTCTGTAGCTGCAAGGCAAAGAGTCGATAACCGCGTTAATTCGTATTTTGTGGCTGTGCGCCACAGAATAGATAGTCGTATCAGGTTTTTGTAGCTGGGAGCAACATACTTGATAGCCGTATAACCTTTTTCCTGTAGCTGCACGGCAAAGAGTCAATAACCGCGTTAATTTGTCTTTTGTGGCTGTGCGCCACAGAATATAAAGTCGTATTAGGTTTTTGTAGCTGGGAGCAACAGACTTGATAGCCGTATGAACTTTTTTCTGTAGCTGCAAGGCAAAGAGGTAATAACCGCGTTAATTTGTCTTTTGTGGCTGTGCGCCACAGAATAGATTGTCGTATCAGGTTTTTGTAGCTGGGAGCAACAGACTTGATAGCCGTATGAACTTTTTTCTGTAGCTGCAAGGCAAAGAGGTAATAACCGCGTTAATTTGTCTTTTGTGGCTGTGCGCCACAGAATATAAAGTCGTATTAGGTTTTTGTAGCTGGGAGCAACAGACTTGATAGCCGTATGAACTTTTTTCTGTAGCTGCAAGGCAAAGAGTCGATAACCGCGTTATATCGTATTTTGTGGCTGTGTGCCACAGAATAGATAGTTGTATTGGGTTTTTCTAGCTGGGAGCAACATACTTGATAGCCATATAAACTTTTTTCTGTAGCTGCACGGCAAAGAGTCAATAACCGCGTTAATTTGTCTTTTGTGGCTGTGCGCCACAGAATAGATTGTCGTATCAGGTTTTTGTAGCTGGGAGCAACAGACTTGATAGCCGTATGAACGTTTTTCTGTAGCTGCAAGGCAAAGAGGTAATAACCGCGTTAATTTGTCTTTTGTGGCTGTGCGCCACAGGATATAAAGTCGTATTAGGTTTGTGTAGCCATGAGCAACAGACTTGATAGCCGTATAAACTTTTTTCTGTAGCTGCAAGGCAAAGAGTCGATAACCGCGTTATATCGTATTTTGTGGCTGTGTGCCACAGAATATAAAGTCGTATTAGGTTTTTGTAGCTGGGAGCAACAGATTTGATAGCCGTATGAAATGTTCTCTGTAACTGCAAGGCAAAGAGTCAATAACCGCGTTAATTTGTATTTTGTGGCTGTGCGCTACAGAATATAAAGTCGTATTATGTTTTTGTAGTTGGAAGCAACAGACTTGATAGCCGTATGATTTTTTTTTGTAGCTGCAAGTCAAAATGTCAATAACCGCGTTAATTCGTCTTTGTGGCTGTGCGCCACAGAATAGATTGTCGTATCAGGTTTTTGTAGCTGGGAGCAACAGACTTGATAGCCGTATGAACTTTTTTCTGTAGCTGCAAGGCAAAGAGGTAATAACCGCGTTAATTTGTCTTTTGTGGCTGTGCGCCACAGAATATAAAGTCGTATTAGGTTTTTGTAGCTGGGAGCAACAGACTTGATAGCCGTATGAACTTTTTTCTGTAGCTGCAAGGCAAAGAGTCGATAACCGCGTTATATCGTATTTTGTGGCTGTGTGCCACAGAATAGATAGTTGTATTGGGTTTTTCTAGCTGAGAGCAACATACTTGATAGCCATATAAACTTTTTTCTGTAGCTGCACGGCAAAGAGTCAATAACCGCGTTAATTTGTCTTTTGTGGCTGTGCGCCACAGAATATAAAGTCGTATTAGGTTTTTGTAGCTGGGAGCAACAGACTTGATAGCCGTATGAACGTTTTTCTGTAGCTGCAAGGCAAAGAGGTAATAACCGCGTTAATTTGTCTTTTGTGGCTGTGCGCCACAGGATATAAAGTCGTATTAGGTTTGTGTAGCCATGAGCAACAGACTTGATAGCCGTATAAACTTTTTTCTGTAGCTGCAAGGCAAAGAGTCGATAACCGCGTTATATCGTATTTTGTGGCTGTGTGCCACAGAATAGATAGTTGTATTGGGTTTTTCTAGCTGGGAGCAACATACTTGATAGCCATATAAACTTTTTTTCTGTAGCTGCACGGCAAAGAGTCAATAACCGCGTTAATTTGTCTTTTGTGGCTGTGCGCCACAGAATATAAAGTCGTATTAGGTTTTTGTAGCTGGGAGCAACAGATTTGATAGCCGTATGAAATGTTCTCTGTAACTGCAAGGCAAAGAGTCAATAACCGCGTTAATTTGTATTTTGTGGCTGTGCGCTACAGAATATAAAGTCGTATTATGTTTTTGTAGTTGGAAGCAACAGACTTGATAGCCGTATGATTTTTTTTTGTAGCTGCAAGTCAAAATGTCAATAACCGCGTTAATTCGTCTTTGTGGCTGTGCGCCACAGAATAGATTGTCGTATCAGGTTTTTGTAGCTGGGAGCAACAGACTTGATAGCCGTATGAACTTTTTTCTGTAGCTGCAAGGCAAAGAGGTAATAACCGCGTTAATTTGTCTTTTGTGGCTGTGCGCCACAGAATATAAAGTCGTATTAGGTTTTTGTAGCTGGGAGCAACAGACTTGATAGCCGTATAAACTTTTTTTCTGTAGCTGCAAGGCAAAGAGGTAATAACCGCGTTAATTTGTCTTTTGTGGCTGTGCGCCACATAATATAAAGTCGTATTAGGTTTTTGTAGCTGGGAGCAACAGACTTGATAGCCGTATGAACTTTTTTCTGTAGCTGCAAGGCAAAGAGTCGATAACCGCGTTATATCGTATTTTGTGGCTGTGTGCCACAGAATAGATAGTTGTATTGGGTTTTTCTAGCTGGGAGCAACAGATTTGATAGCCGTATGAACTGTTCTCTGTAGCTGCAAGGCAAAGAGTCGATAACCGCGTTAATTCGTATTTTGTGGCTGTGCGCCACAGAATAGATAGTCGTATCAGGTTTTTGTAGCTGGGAGCAACATACTTGATAGCCGTATAACCTTTTTCCTGTAGCTGCACGGCAAATAGTCAATAACCGCGTTAATTTGTCTTTTGTGGCTGTGCGCCACAGAATATAAAGTCGTATTAGGTTTTTGTAGCTGGGAGCAACAGACTTGATAGCCGTATGAACTTTTTTCTGTAGCTGCAAGGCAAAGAGGTAATAACCGCGTTAATTTGTCTTTTGTGGCTGTGCGCCACAGAATATAAAGTCGTATTAGGTTTTTGTAGCTGGGAGCAACAGACTTGATAGCCGTATGAACTTTTTTCTGTAGCTGCAAGGCAAAGAGTCGATAACCGCGTTATATCGTATTTTGTGGCTGTGCGCCACAGAATATAAAGTCGTATTAGGTTTTTGTAGCTGGGAGCAACAGACTTGATAGCCATATAAACTTTTTTCTGTAGCTGCACGGCAAAGAGTCGATAACCGCGTTAATTTGTCTTTTGTGGCTGTGCGCCACAGAATATAAAGTCGTATTAGGTTTTTGTAGCTGGGAGCAACATACTTGATAGCCGTATGAACGTTTTTCTGTAGCTGCAAGGCAAAGAGGTAATAACCGCGTTAATTTGTCTTTTGTGGCTGTGCGCCACAGGATATAAAGTCGTATTAGGTTTGTGTAGCCATGAGCAACAGACTTGAAAGCCGTATAAACTTTTTTCTGTAGCTGCAAGGCAAAGAGTCGATAACCGCGTTATATCGTATTTTGTGGCTGTGTGCCACAGAATAGATAGTTGTATTGGGTTTTTCTAGCTGGGAGCAACATACTTGATAGCCATATAAACTTTTTTTCTGTAGCTGCACGGCAAAGAGTCAATAACCGCGTTAATTTGTCTTTTGTGGCTGTGCGCCACAGAATATAAAGTCGTATTAGGTTTTTGTAGCTGGGAGCAACAGACTTGATAGCCGTATAAACTTTTTTTCTGTAGCTGCAAGGCAAAGAGGTAATAACCGCGTTAATTTGTCTTTTGTGGCTGTGCGCCACAGAATATAAAGTCGTATTAGGTTTTTGTAGCTGGGAGCAACAGATTTGATAGCCGTATGAAATGTTCTCTGTAACTGCAAGGCAAAGAGTCAATAACCGCGTTAATTTGTATTTTGTGGCTGTGCGCTACAGAATATAAAGTCGTATTATGTTTTTGTAGTTGGAAGCAACAGACTTGATAGCCGTATGATTTTTTTTGTAGCTGCAAGTCAAAATGTCAATAACCGCGTTAATTCGTCTTTGTGGCTGTGCGCCACAGAATAGATTGTCGTATCAGGTTTTTGTAGCTGGGAGCAACAGACTTGATAGCCGTATGAACTTTTTTCTGTAGCTGCAAGGCAAAGAGGTAATAACCGCGTTAATTTGTCTTTTGTGGCTGTGCGCCACAGGATATAAAGTCGTATTAGGTTTTTGTAGCCATGAGCAACAGACTTGATAGCCGTATAAACTTTTTTCTGTAGCTGCAAGGCAAAGAGTCGATAACCGCGTTATATCGTATTTTGTGGCTGTGTGGCACAGAATAGATAGTTGTATTGGGTTTTTCTAGCTGGGAACAACATACTTGATAGCCATATGAACTTTTTTCTGTAGCTGCACGGCAAAGAGTCAATAACCGCGTTAATTTGTCTTTTGTGGCTGTGCGCCACAGAATATAAAGTCGTATTAGGTTTTTGTAGCTGGGAGCAACAGACTTGATAGCCGTATAAACTTTTTTTTCTGTAGCTGCAAGGCAAAGAGGTAATAACCGCGTTAATTTGTCTTTTGTGGCTGTGCGCCACAGAATATAAAGTCGTATTAGGTTTTTGTAGCTGGGAGCAACAGACTTGATAGCCGTATGAACTTTTTTCTGTAGCTGCAAGGCAAAGAGTCGATAACCGCGTTATATCGTATTTTGTGGCTGTGTGCCACAGAATAGATAGTTGTATTGGGTTTTTCTAGCTGGGAGCAACAGATTTGATAGCCGTATGAACTGTTCTCTGTAGCTGCAAGGCAAAGAGTCGATAACCGCGTTAATTCGTATTTTGTGGCTGTGCGCCACAGAATAGATAGTCGTATCAGGTTTTTGTAGCTGGGAGCAACATACTTGATAGCCGTATAACCTTTTTCCTGTAGCTGCACGGCAAATAGTCAATAACCGCGTTAATTTGTCTTTTGTGGCTGTGCGCCACAGAATATAAAGTCGTATTAGGTTTTTGTAGCTGGGAGCAACAGACTTGATAGCCGTATGAACTTTTTTCTGTAGCTGCAAGGCAAAGAGGTAATAACCGCGTTAATTTGTCTTTTGTGGCTGTGCGCCACAGAATAGATTGTCGTATCAGGTTTTTGTAGCTGGGAGCAACAGACTTGATAGCCGTATGAACTTTTTTCTGTAGCTGCAAGGCAAAGAGGTAATAACCGCGTTAATTTGTCTTTTGTGGCTGTGCGCCACAGAATATAAAGTCGTATTAGGTTTTTGTAGCTGGGAGCAACAGACTTGATAGCCGTATGAACTTTTTTCTGTAGCTGCAAGGCAAAGAGTCGATAACCGCGTTATATCGTATTTTGTGGCTGTGTGCCACAGAATAGATAGTTGTATTGGGTTTTTCTAGCTGGGAGCAACATACTTGATAGCCATATAAACTTTTTTCTGTAGCTGCACGGCAAAGAGTCAATAACCGCGTTAATTTGTCTTTTGTGGCTGTGCGCCACAGAATATAAAGTCGTATTAGGTTTTTGTAGCTGGGAGCAACAGACTTGATAGCCGTATGAACGTTTTTCTGTAGCTGCAAGGCAAAGAGGTAATAACCGCGTTAATTTGTCTTTTGTGGCTGTGCGCCACAGGATATAAAGTCGTATTAGGTTTGTGTAGCCATGAGCAACAGACTTGATAGCCGTATAAACTTTTTTCTGTAGCTGCAAGGCAAAGAGTCGATAACCGCGTTATATCGTATTTTGTGGCTGTGTGCCACAGAATAGATAGTTGTATTGGGTTTTTCTAGCTGGGAGCAACATACTTGATAGCCATATAAACTTTTTTTCTGTAGCTGCACGGCAAAGAGTCAATAACCGCGTTAATTTGTCTTTTGTGGCTGTGCGCCACAGAATATAAAGTCGTATTAGGTTTTTGTAGCTGGGAGCAACAGACTTGATAGCCGTATAAACTTGTTTTCTGTAGCTGCAAGGCAAAGAGGTAATAACCGCGTTAATTTGTCTTTTGTGGCTGTGCGCCACAGAATATAAAGTCGTATTAGGTTTTTGCAGCTGGGAGCAACAGATTTGATAGCCGTATGAAATGTTCTCTGTAACTGCAAGGCAAAGAGTCAATAACCGCGTTAATTTGTATTTTGTGGCTGTGCGCTACAGAATATAAAGTCGTATTATGTTTTTGTAGTTGGAAGCAACAGACTTGATAGCCGTATGATTTTTTTTTGTAGCTGCAAGTCAAAATGTCAATAACCGCGTTAATTCGTCTTTGTGGCTGTGCGCCACAGAATAGATTGTCGTATCAGGTTTTTGTAGCTGGGAGCAACAGACTTGATAGCCGTATGAACTTTTTTCTGTAGCTGCAAGGCAAAGAGGTAATAACCGCGTTAATTTGTCTTTTGTGGCTGTGCGCCACAGGATATAAAGTCGTATTAGGTTTTTGTAGCCATGAGCAACAGACTTGATAGCCGTATAAACTTTTTTCTGTAGCTGCAAGGCAAAGAGTCGATAACCGCGTTATATCGTATTTTGTGGCTGTGTGGCACAGAATAGATAGTTGTATTGGGTTTTTCTAGCTGGGAACAACATACTTGATAGCCATATGAACTTTTTTCTGTAGCTGCACGGCAAAGAGTCAATAACCGCGTTAATTTGTCTTTTGTGGCTGTGCGCCACAGAATATAAAGTCGTATTAGGTTTTTGTAGCTGGGAGCAACAGACTTGATAGCCGTATAAACTTTTTTTCTGTAGCTGCAAGGCAAAGAGGTAATAACCGCGTTAATTTGTCTTTTGTGGCTGTGCGCCACAGAATATAAAGTCGTATTAGGTTTTTGTAGCTGGGAGCAACAGACTTGATAGCCGTATGAACTTTTTTCTGTAGCTGCAAGGCAAAGAGTCGATAACCGCGTTATATCGTATTTTGTGGCTGTGTGCCACAGAATAGATAGTTGTATTGGGTTTTTCTAGCTGGGAGCAACATACTTGATAGCCATATAAACTTTTTTCTGTAGCTGCACGGCAAAGAGTCAATAACCGCGTTAATTTGTCTTTTGTGGCTGTGCGCCACAGAATAGATTGTCGTATCAGGTTTTTGTAGCTGGGAGCAACAGACTTGATAGCCGTAAGAACGTTTTTCTGTAGCTGCAAGGCAAAGAGGTAATAACCGCGTTAATTTGTCTTTTGTGGCTGTGCGCCACAGGATATAAAGTCGTATTAGGTTTGTGTAGCCATGAGCAACAGACTTGATAGCCGTATAAACTTTTTTCTGTAGCTGCAAGGCAAAGAGTCGATAACCGCGTTATATCGTATTTTGTGGCTGTGTGCCACAGAATAGATAGTTGTATTGGGTTTTTCTAGCTGGGAGCAACATACTTGATAGCTCTATAAACTTTTTTCTGTAGCTGCACGGCAAAGAGTCAATAACCGCGTTAATTTGTCTTTTGTGGCTGTGCGCCACAGAATATAAAGTCGTATTAGGTTTTTGTAGCTGGGAGCAACAGACTTGATAGCCGTATAAACTTTTTTTCTGTAGCTGCAAGGCAAAGAGGTAATAACCGCGTTAATTTGTCTTTTGTGGCTGTGCGCCACAGAATATAAAGTCGTATTAGGTTTTTGTAGCTGGGAGCAACAGATTTGATAGCCGTATGAAATGTTCTCTGTAACTGCAAGGCAAAGAGTCAATAACCGCGTTAATTTGTATTTTGTGGCTGTGCGCTACAGAATATAAAGTCGTATTATGTTTTTGTAGTTGGAAGCAACAGACTTGATAGCCGTATGATTTTTTTTTGTAGCTGCAAGTCAAAATGTCAATAACCGCGTTAATTCGTCTTTGTGGCTGTGCGCCACAGAATAGATTGTCGTATCAGGTTTTTGTAGCTGGGAGCAACAGACTTGATAGCCGTATGAACTTTTTTCTGTAGCTGCAAGGCAAAGAGGTAATAACCGCGTTAATTTGTATTTTGTGGCTGTGCGCCACAGGATATAAAGTCGTATTAGGTTTTTGTAGCCATGAGCAACAGACTTGATAGCCGTATAAACTTTTTTCTGTAGCTGCAAGGCAAAGAGTCGATAACCGCGTTATATCGTATTTTGTGGCTGTGTGCCACAGAATAGATAGTTGTATTGGGTTTTTCTAGCTGGGAACAACATACTTGATAGCCATATAAACTTTTTTCTGTAGCTGCACGGCAAAGAGTCAATAACCGCGTTAATTTGTCTTTTGTGGCTGTGCGCCACAGAATATAAAGTCGTATTAGGTTTTTGTAGCTGGGAGCAACAGACTTGATAGCCATATGAACTTTTTTCTGTAGCTGCAAGGCAAAGAGTCGATAACCGCGTTATATCGTATTTTGTGGCTGTGTGCCACAGAATAGATAGTTGTATTGGGTTTTTCTAGCTGGGAGCAACAGATTTGATAGCCGTATGAACTGTTCTCTGTAGCTGCAAGGCAAAGAGTCGATAACCGCGTTAATTCGTATTTTGTGGCTGTGCGCCACAGAATAGATAGTCGTATCAGGTTTTTGTAGCTGGGAGCAACATACTTGATAGCCGTATAACCTTTTTCCTGTAGCTGCACGGCAAAGAGTCAATAACCGCGTTAATTTGTCTTTTGTGGCTGTGCGCCACAGAATATAAAGTCGTATTAGGTTTTTGTAGCTGGGAGCAACAGACTTGATAGCCGTATAAACTTTTTTCTGTAGCTGCAAGGCAAAGAGTCGATAACCGCGTTATATCGTATTTTGTGGCTGTGTGCCACAGAATAGATAGTTGTATTGGGTTTTTCTAGCTGGGAACAACATACTTGATAGCCATATAAACTTTTTTCTGTAGCTGCACGGCAAAGAGTCAATAACCGCGTTAATTTGTCTTTTGTGGCTGTGCGCCACAGAATATAAAGTCGTATTAGGTTTTTGTAGCTGGGAGCAACAGACTTGATAGCCGTATAAACTTTTTTTCTGTAGCTGCAAGGCAAAGAGGTAATAACCGCGTTAATTTGTCTTTTGTGGCTGTGCGCCACAGAATATAAAGTCGTATTAGGTTTTTGTAGCTGGGAGCAACAGACTTGATAGCCGTATGAACTTTTTTCTGTAGCTGCAAGGCAAAGAGTCGATAACCGCGTTATATCGTATTTTGTGGCTGTGTGCCACAGAATAGATAGTTGTATTGGGTTTTTCTAGCTGGGAGCAACAGATTTGATAGCCGTATGAACTGTTCTCGGTAGCTGCAAGGCAAAGAGTCGATAACCGCGTTAATTCGTATTTTGTGGCTGTGCGCCACAGAATAGATAGTCGTATCAGGTTTTTGTAGCTGGGAGCAACATACTTGATAGCCGTATAACCTTTTTCCTGTAGCTGCACGGCAAAGAGTCAATAACCGCGTTAATTTGTCTTTTGTGGCTGTGCGCCACAGAATATAAAGTCGTATTAGGTTTTTGTAGCTGGGAGCAACAGACTTGATAGCCGTATGAACTTTTTTCTGTAGCTGCAAGGCAAAGAGGTAATAACCGCGTTAATTTGTCTTTTGTGGCTGTGCGCCACAGAATAGATTGTCGTATCAGGTTTTTGTAGCTGGGAGCAACAGACTTGATAGCCGTATGAACTTTTTTCTGTAGCTGCAAGGCAAAGAGGTAATAACCGCGTTAATTTGTCTTTTGTGGCTGTGCGCCACAGGATATAAAGTCGTATTAGGTTTTTGTAGCCATGAGCAACAGACTTGATAGCCGTATAAACTTTTTTCTGTAGCTGCAAGGCAAAGAGTCGATAACCGCGTTATATCGTATTTTGTGGCTGTGTGCCACAGAATAGATAGTTGTATTGGGTTTTTCTAGCTGGGAGCAACATACTTGATAGCCATATAAACTTTTTTCTGTAGCTGCACGGCAAAGAGTCAATAACCGCGTTAATTTGTCTTTTGTGGCTGTGCGCCACAGAATATAAAGTCGTATTAGGTTTTTGTAGCTGGGAGCAACAGACTTGATAGCCGTATAAACTTTTTTTCTGTGGCTGCAAGGTAAAGAGGTAATAACCGCGTTAATTTGTCTTTTGTGGCTGTGCGCCACAGAATATAAAGTCGTATTAGGTTTTTGTAGCTGGGAGCAACAGATTTGATAGCCGTATGAAATGTTCTCTGTAACTGCAAGGCAAAGAGTCAATAACCGCGTTAATTTGTATTTTGTGGCTGTGCGCCACAGAATATAAAGTCGTATTATGTTTTTGTAGTTGGAAGCAACAGACTTGATAGCCGTATGATTTTTTTTTCTGTAGCTGCAAGTCAAAATGTCAATAACCGCGTTAATTCGTCTTTGTGGCTGTGCGCCACAGAATAGATTGTCGTATCAGGTTTTTGTAGCTGGGAGCAACAGACTTGATAGCCGTATGAACTTTTTTCTGTAGCTGCAAGGCAAAGAGGTAATAACCGCGTTAATTTGTCTTTTGTGGCTGTGCGCCACAGGATATAAAGTCGTATTAGGTTTTTGTAGCCATGAGCAACAGACTTGATAGCCGTATAAACTATTTTCTGTAGCTGCAAGGCAAAGAGTCGATAACCGCGTTATATCGTATTTTGTGGCTGTGTGCCACAGAATAGATAGTTGTATTGGGTTTTTCTAGCTGGGAACAACATACTTGATAGCCATATAAACTTTTTTCTGTAGCTGCACGGCAAAGAGTCAATAACCGCGTTAATTTGTCTTTTGTGGCTGTGCGCCACATAATATAAAGTCGTATTAGGTTTTTGTAGCTGGGAGCAACAGACTTGATAGCCGTATAAACTTTTTTTCTGTAGCTGCAAGGCAAAGAGGTAATAACCGCGTTAATTTGTCTTTTGTGGCTGTGCGCCACAGAATATAAAGTCGTATTAGGTTTTTGTAGCTGGGAGCAACAGACTTGATAGCCGTATGAACTTTTTTCTGTAGCTGCAAGGCAAAGAGTCGATAACCGCGTTATATCGTATTTTGTGGCTGTGTGCCACAGAATAGATAGTTGTATTGGGTTTTTCTAGCTGGGAGCAACATACTTGATAGCCATATAAACTTTTTTCTGTAGCTGCACGGCAAAGAGTCAATAACCGCGTTAATTTGTCTTTTGTGGCTGTGCGCCACAGAATAGATTGTCGTATCAGGTTTTTGTAGCTGGGAGCAACAGACTTGATAGCCGTATGAACTTTTTTCTGTAGCTGCAAGGCAAAGAGGTAATAACCGCGTTAATTTGTCTTTTGTGGCTGTGCTCCACAGGATATAAAGTCGTATTAGGTTTTTGTAGCCATGAGCAACAGACTTGATAGCCGTATAAACTTTTTTCTGTAGCTGCAAGGCAAAGAGTCGATAACCGCGTTGTATCGTATTTTGTGGCTGTGTGCCACAGAATAGATAGTTGTATTGGGTTTTTCTAGCTGGGAGCAACATACTTGATAGCCATATGAACTTTTTTCTGTAGCTGCACGGCAAAGAGTCAATAACCGCGTTAATTTGTCTTTTGTGGCTGTGCGCCACAGAATATAAAGTCGTATTAGGTTTTTGTAGCTGGGAGCAACAGACTTGATAGCCGTATAAACTTTTTTTCTGTAGCTGCAAGGCAAAGAGGTAATAACCGCGTTAATTTGTCTTTTGTGGCTGTGCGCCACAGAATATAAAGTCGTATTAGGTTTTTGTAGCTGGGAGCAACAGATTTGATAGCCGTATGAAATGTTCTCTGTAACTGCAAGGCAAAGAGTCAATAACCGCGTTAATTTGTATTTTGTGGCTGTGCGCCACAGAATATAAAGTCGTATTATGTTTTTGTAGTTGGAAGCAACAGACTTGATAGCCGTATGATTTTTTTTTGTAGCTGCAAGTCAAAATGTCAATAACCGCGTTAATTCGTCTTTGTGGCTGTGCGCCACAGAATAGATTGTCGTATCAGGTTTTTGTAGCTGGGAGCAACAGACTTGATAGCCGTATGAACTTTTTTCTGTAGCTGCAAGGCAAAGAGGTAATAACCGCGTTAATTTGTCTTTTGTGGCTGTGCGCCACAGGATATAAAGTCGTATTAGGTTTTTGTAGCCATGAGCAACGGACTTGATAGCCGTATAAACTTTTTTCTGTAGCTGCAAGGCAAAGAGTCGATAACCGCGTTATATCGTATTTTGTGGCTGTGTGCCACAGAATAGATAGTTGTATTGGGTTTTTCTAGCTGGGAACAACATACTTGATAGCCATATAAACTTTTTTCTGTAGCTGCACGGCAAAGAGTCAATAACCGCGTTAATTTGTCTTTTGTGGCTGTGCGCCACAGAATATAAAGTCGTATTAGGTTTTTTGTAGCTGGGAGCAACAGACTTGATAGCCGTATAAACTTTTTTTCCGTAGCTGCAAGGCAAAGAGGTAATAACCGCGTTAATTTGTCTTTTGTGGCTGTGCGCCACAGAATATAAAGTCGTATTAGGTTTTTGTAGCTGGGAGCAACAGATTTGATAGCCGTATGAAATGTTCTCTGTAACTGCAAGGCAAAGAGTCAATAACCGCGTTAATTTGTATTTTGTGGCTGTGCGCCACAGAATATAAAGTCGTATTATGTTTTTGTAGTTGGAAGCAACAGACTTGATAGCCGTATGATTTGTTTTTGTGGCTGCAAGTCAAAATGTCAATAACCGCGTTAATTCGTCTTTGTGGCTGTGCGCCACAGAATAGATTGTCGTATTAGGTTTTTGTAGCTGGGAGCAACAGATTTGATAGCCGTATGAAATGTTCTCTGTAACTGCGAGGCAAAGAGTCAATAACCGCGTTAATTCGTCTTTTGTGGCTGTGCGCCACAGAATATATAGTCGTATTATGTTTTTGTAGCTGGGAGCAACAGACTTGATAGCCGTATGAACTTTTTTCTGTAGCTGCAAGGCAAAGAGGTAATAACCGCGTTAATTTGTCTTTTGTGGCTGTGCGCCACAGAATAGATTGTCGTATCAGGTTTTTGTAGCTGGGAGCAACAGACTTGATAGCCGTATGAACTTTTTTCTGTAGCTGCAAGGCAAAGAGGTAATAACCGCGTTAATTTGTCTTTTGTGGCTGTGCGCCACAGGATATAAAGTCGTATTAGGTTTTTGTAGCCATGAGCAACAGACTTGATAGCCGTATAAACTTTTTTCTGTAGCTGCAAGGCAAAGAGTCGATAACCGCGTTATATCGTATTTTGTGGCTGTGTGCCACAGAATAGATAGTTGTATTGGGTTTTTCTAGCTGGGAACAACATACTTGATAGCCATATAAACTTTTTTCTGTAGCTGCACGGCAAAGAGTCAATAACCGCGTTAATTTGTCTTTTGTGGCTGTGCGCCACAGAATATAAAGTCGTATTAGGTTTTTGTAGCTGGGAGCAACAGACTTGATAGCCGTATGAACTTTTTTCTGTAGCTGCAAGGCAAAGAGGTAATAACCGCGTTAATTTGTCTTTTGTGGCTGTGCTCCACAGGATATAAAGTCGTATTAGGTTTTTGTAGCCATGAGCAACAGACTTGATAGCCGTATAAACTTTTTTCTGTAGCTGCAAGGCAAAGAGTCGATAACCGCGTTGTATCGTATTTTGTGGCTGTGTGCCACAGAATAGATAGTTGTATTGGGTTTTTCTAGCTGGGAGCAACATACTTGATAGCCATATAAACTTTTTTCTGTAGCTGCACGGCAAAGAGTCAATAACCGCGTTAATTTGTCTTTTGTGGCTGTGCGCCACAGAATATAAAGTCGTATTAGGTTTTTGTAGCTGGGAGCAACAGACTTGATAGCCGTATAAACTTTTTTTTCTGTAGCTGCAAGGCAAAGAGGTAATAACCGCGTTAATTTGTCTTTTGTGGCTGTGCGCCACAGAATATAAAGTCGTATTAGGTTTTTGTAGCTGGGAGCAACAGATTTGATAGCCGTATGAAATGTTCTCTGTAACTGCAAGGCAAAGAGTCAATAACCGCGTTAATTTGTCTTTTGTGGCTGTGCGCCACAGGATATAAAGTCGTATTAGGTTTTTGTAGCCATGAGCAACAGACTTGATAGCCGTATAAACTTTTTTTCTGTAGCTGCAAGGCAAAGAGTCGATAACCGCGTTATATCGTATTTTGTGGCTGTGTGCCACAGAATAGATAGTTGTATTGGGTTTTTCTAGCTGGGAGCAACATACTTGATAGCCATATAAACTTTTTTCTGTAGCTGCACGGCAAAGAGTCAATAACCGCGTTAATTTGTCTTTTGTGGCTGTGCGCCACAGAATATAAAGTCGTATTAGGTTTTTGTAGCTGGGAGCAACAGACTTGATAGCCGTATGAACTTTTTTCTGTAGCTGCAAGGCAAAGAGTCGATAACCGCGTTATATCGTATTTTGTGGCTGTGTGCCACAGAATAGATAGTTGTATTGGGTTTTTCTAGCTGGGAGCAACATACTTGATAGCCATATAAACTTTTTTCTGTAGCTGCAAGGCAAAGAGTCGATAACCGCGTTATATCGTATTTTGTGGCTGTGTGCCACAGAATAGATAGTTGTATTGGGTTTTTCTAGCTGGGAGCAACATACTTGATAGCCATATAAACTTTTTTCTGTAGCTGCACGGCAAAGAGTCAATAACCGCGTTAATTTGTCTTTTGTGGCTGTGCGCCACAGAATATAAAGTCGTATTAGGTTTTTGTAGCTGGGAGCAACAGACTTGATAGCCGTATGAACTTTTTTCTGTAGCTGCAAGGCAAAGAGTCGATAACCGCGTTATATCGTATTTTGTGGCTGTGTGCCACAGAATAGATAGTTGTATTGGGTTTTTCTAGCTGGGAGCAACATACTTGATAGCCATATAAACTTTTTTCTGTAGCTGCACGGCAAAGAGTCAATAACCGCGTTAATTTGTCTTTTGTGGCTGTGCGCCACAGAATAGATTGTCGTATCAGGTTTTTGTAGCTGGGAGCAACAGACTTGATAGCCGTATGAACTTTTTTTCTGTAGCTGCAAGGCAAAGAGGTAA
The DNA here is from genome assembly GCA_964036275.1 of Litoditis marina. Classification (NCBI taxonomy): domain Eukaryota; kingdom Metazoa; phylum Nematoda; class Chromadorea; order Rhabditida; family Rhabditidae; genus Litoditis; species Litoditis marina. The sequence goes on along the minus strand of CAXIWQ010000318.1, from coordinate 90,629 downwards.
TAACCGCGTTAATTTGTCTTTTGTGGCTGTGCTCCACATGATATAAAGTCGTATTAGGTTTTTGTAGCCATGAGCAACAGACTTGATAGCCGTATAAACTTTTTTCTGTAGCTGCAAGGCAAAGAGTCGATAACCGCGTTGTATCGTATTTTGTGGCTGTGTGCCACAGAATAGATAGTTGTATTGGGTTTTTCTAGCTGGGAGCAACATACTTGATAGCCATATAAACTTTTTTCTGTAGCTGCACGGCAAACAGTCAATAACCGCGTTAATTTGTCTTTTGTGGCTGTGCGCCACAGAATATAAAGTCGTATTAGGTTTTTGTAGCTGGGAGCAACAGACTTGATAGCCGTATAAACTTTTTTTCTGTAGCTGCAAGGCAAAGAGGTAATAACCGCGTTAATTTGTCTTTTGTGGCTGTGCGCCACAGAATATAAAGTCGTATTAGGTTTTTGTAGCTGGGAGCAACAGATTTGATAGCCGTATGAAATGTTCTCTGTAACTGCAAGGCAAAGAGTCAATAACCGCGTTAATTTGTATTTTGTGGCTGTGCGCCACAGAATATAAAGTCGTATTATGTTTTTGTAGTTGGAAGCAACAGACTTGATAGCCGTATGATTTTTTTTTGTAGCTGCAAGTCAAAATGTCAATAACCGCGTTAATTCGTCTTTGTGGCTGTGCGCCACAGAATAGATTGTCGTATCAGGTTTTTGTAGCTGGGAGCAACAGACTTGATAGCCGTATGAACTTTTTTCTGTAGCTGCAAGGCAAAGAGGTAATAACCACGTTAATTTGTCTCTTGTGGCTGTGCGCCACAGGATATAAAGTCGTATTAGGTTTTTGTAGCCATGAGCAACAGACTTGATAGCCGTATAAACTTTTTTCTGTAGCTGCAAGGCAAAGAGTCGATAACCGCGTTATATCGTATTTTGTGGCTGTGTGCCACAGAATAGATAGTTGTATTGGGTTTTTCTAGCTGGGAACAACATACTTGATAGCCATATAAACTTTTTTCTGTAGCTGCACGCCAAAGAGTCAATAACCGCGTTAATTTGTCTTTTGTGGCTGTGCGCCACAGAATATAAAGTCGTATTAGGTTTTTGTAGCTGGGAGCAACAGACTTGATAGCCGTATAAACTTTTTTTCTGTAGCTGCAAGGCAAAGACAAATTAACCGCGTTAATTTGTCTTTTGTGGCTGTGCGCCACAGAATATAAAGTCGTATTAGGTTTTTGTAGCTGGGAGCAACAGATTTGATAGCCGTATGAAATGTTCTCTGTAACTGCAAGGCAAAGAGTCAATAACCGCGTTAATTTGTATTTTGTGGCTGTGCGCCACAGAATATAAAGTCGTATTATGTTTTTGTAGTTGGAAGCAACAGACTTGATAGCCGTATGATTTGTTTTTGTGGCTGCAAGTCAAAATGTCAATAACCGCGTTAATTCGTCTTTGTGGCTGTGCGCCACAGAATAGATTGTCGTATTAGGTTTTTGTAGCTGGGAGCAACAGATTTGATAGCCGTATGAAATGTTCTCTGTAACTGCGAGGCAAAGAGTCAATAACCGCGTTAATTCGTCTTTTGTGGCTGTGCGCCACAGAATATATAGTCGTATTAGGTTTTTGTAGCTGGGAGCAACAGACTTGATAGCCGTATGAACTTTTCTCGGTAGCTGCAAGCCAACAAGTCGATAACCGCGATAATTTGTATTTTGTGGCTGTGCGCCACAGAATAGATTGTCGTATTAGGTTTTTGTAGCTGGGAGCAACAGATTTGATAGCCGTATGAACTTTTTTCTGTAGCTGCAAGGCAAAGAGGTAATAACCGCGTTAATTTGTCTTTTGTGGCTGTGCGCCACAGAATAGATTGTCGTATCAGGTTTTTGTAGCTGGGAGCAACAGACTTGATAGCCGTATGAACTTTTCTCTGTAGCTGCAAGCCAACAAGTCGATAACCGCGATATTTCGTGTTTTGTGGCTGTGCGCCACAGAATAGATTGTCGTATTATGTTTCTGTAGTTGGAAGCAACAGACTTGATAGCCGTATGATTTTTTTTGTAGCTGCAAGTCAAAATGTCAATAACCGCGTTAATTCGTCTTTGTGGCTGTGCGCCACAGAATAGATTGTCGTATCAGGTTTTTGTAGCTGGGAGCAACAGATTTGATAGCCGTATGAAATGTTATCTGTAACTGCGAGGCAAAGAGTCAATAACCGCCTTAATTCGTTTTTTGTGGCTGTGCGCCACAGAATATATAGTCGTATTAGGTTTTTGTAGCTGGGAGCAACAGACTTGATAGCCGTATGAACTGTTCTCTGTAGCTGCAAGGCAAAGAGTCAATAACGCGTTAATTCGTCTTTTGTGGCTGTGCGCCACAGAATATATAGTCGTCTTAGGTTTTTGTATCTGGGAGCAACAGACTTGATAGCCGTATGAACTTTTTTCTGTAGCTGCAAGGCAAAGAGTCAATAACCGCGTTAAGTCGTTTTTTGTGGCTGTGCGCCACTAAATATATAGTCGTGTTAGGTCTTTGTAGCTGGGAGCAACATACTTGATAGCCGTATAAACTTTTATTTTGTAGCTTTACGGCAAAGAGTCAATAACCGCGTTAATTTGTCTTTTGTGGCTGTGCGCCACAGAATATGGAGTCGTATTAGGTTTTTGTAGCTGGGAGCAACAGACTTGATAGCCGTATAAATTTTTCTCTGTAACTGCAAGCCAAAGAGTCAATAACCGCGTTATTTCGTATGTTATGGCTGTGCGCCACAGAATAGATTGTCGTATTAGGTTTTTGTAGCTGGGAGCAACAGATTTGATAGCCGTATGAACTTTTCTCTGTAACTGCAAGCCAAAGAGTCGATAACCGCGTTAATTCGTATTTTGTGGCTGTGCGCCACAGAATAGATTGTCGTATCAGGTTTTTGTAGCTGGGAGCAACATACTCGATAGCCGTATAAACTGTTTTCTGTAGCTGCACGGTAAAGAGTCAATAACCGCGTTAATTTGTCTTTTGTGGCTGTGCGCCACAGAATAGTAAGTCGTATTAGGTTTTTGTAGCTGGGAGCAACAGACTTGATAGCCGTATAAACTTTTTTTTGTAGCTGCAAGGCAAATAGTCAATAACCGCGTTAGTTCGTATTTTGTGGCTGTGTGCCACAGAAAAGATAGTTGTATTGGGTTTTTCTAGCTGGGAGCAACATACTTGATAGCCGTATAAACTTTTTTCTGTAGCTGCAAGGCAAAGAGTCAATAACCGCGTTAATCTGTCTTTTGTGGCTGTGCGCCACAGAATATAAAGTCGTATTAGGTTTTTGTAGTTGGGAGCAACAGACTTGATTGCCGTATGAGTTTGTTTTCTGTAACTGCAAGCCGAAGAGTCGATAACCGCGTTGATTCGTATTTCGTGGCTGTGCGCCACAGAATAGATAATCGTATTAAGTTTTTGTAGCTGGGAGCAACAGACTTGATAGCCGTATAAACTTTTTTCTGTAGCTGCAAGGAAAAGAGTCAATAACCGCGTTAATATGTCTTTTGTTGTTGTGCGCCACAGAATATAAAGTCGTATTAGGTTTTTGTAGTTGGGAGCAACAGACTTGATAGCCGTATGATTTTTTTTTGTAGGTGCAAGGCAAAGAGTCAATAACCGCGTTAATTCGTATTTGGTGGATGTGCGCCACAAAATAGATTGTCGTATCAGGTTTTTGTAGCTGGGAGCAACAGACTTGATAGCCGTATGAACTTTTCTCGGTAGCTGCAAGCCAACAAGTCGATAACCGCGATAATTTGTATTTTGTGGCTGTGCGCCACAGAATAGATTGTCGTATTAGGTTTTTGTAGCTGGGAGCAACAGATTTGATAGCCGTATGAACTTTTTTCTGTAGCTGCAAGGCAAAGAGGTAATAACAGCGTTAATTTGTCTTTTGTGGCTGTGCGCCACAGGATATAAAGTCGTATTAGGTTTTTGTAGCCATGAGCAACAGACTTGATAGCCGTATAAACTTTTTTTCTGTAGCTGCAAGGCAAAGAGTCGATAACCGCGTTATATCGTATTTTGTGGCTGTGTGCCACAGAATAGATAGTTGTATTGGGTTTTTCTAGCTGGGAGCAACATACTTGATAGCCATATAAACTTTTTTCTGTAGCTGCACGGCAAAGAGTCAATAACCGCGTTAATTTGTCTTTTGTGGCTGTGCGCCACAGAATATAAAGTCGTATTAGGTTTTTGTAGCTGGGAGCAACAGACTTGATAGCCGTATGAACTTTTTTCTGTAGCTGCAAGGCAAAGAGTCGATAACCGCGTTATATCGTATTTTGTGGCTGTGTGCCACAGAATAGATAGTTGTATTGGGTTTTTCTAGCTGGGAGCAACATACTTGATAGCCATATAAACTTTTTTCTGTAGCTGCACGGCAAAGAGTCAATAACCGCGTTAATTTGTCTTTTGTGGCTGTGCGCCACAGAATAGATTGTCGTATCAGGTTTTTGTAGCTGGGAGCAACAGACTTGATAGCCGTATGAACTTTTTTTCTGTAGCTGCAAGGCAAAGAGGTAATAACCGCGTTAATTTGTCTTTTGTGGCTGTGCTCCACATGATATAAAGTCGTATTAGGTTTTTGTAGCCATGAGCAACAGACTTGATAGCCGTATAAACTTTTTTCTGTAGCTGCAAGGCAAAGAGTCGATAACCGCGTTGTATCGTATTTTGTGGCTGTGTGCCACAGAATAGATAGTTGTATTGGGTTTTTCTAGCTGGGAGCAACATACTTGATAGCCATATAAACTTTTTTCTGTAGCTGCACGGCAAACAGTCAATAACCGCGTTAATTTGTCTTTTGTGGCTGTGCGCCACAGAATATAAAGTCGTATTAGGTTTTTGTAGCTGGGAGCAACAGACTTGATAGCCGTATAAACTTTTTTTCTGTAGCTGCAAGGCAAAGAGGTAATAACCGCGTTAATTTGTCTTTTGTGGCTGTGCACCACAGAATATAAAGTCGTATTAGGTTTTTGTAGCTGGGAGCAACAGATTTGATAGCCGTATGAAATGTTCTCTGTAACTGCAAGGCAAAGAGTCAATAACCGCGTTAATTTGTATTTTGTGGCTGTGCGCCACAGAATATAAAGTCGTATTATGTTTTTGTAGTTGGAAGCAACAGACTTGATAGCCGTATGATTTTTTTTTGTAGCTGCAAGTCAAAATGTCAATAACCGCGTTAATTCGTCTTTGTGGCTGTGCGCCACAGAATAGATTGTCGTATCAGGTTTTTGTAGCTGGGAGCAACAGACTTGATAGCCGTATGAACTTTTTTCTGTAGCTGCAAGGCAAAGAGGTAATAACCACGTTAATTTGTCTCTTGTGGCTGTGCGCCACAGGATATAAAGTCGTATTAGGTTTTTGTAGCCATGAGCAACAGACTTGATAGCCGTATAAACTTTTTTCTGTAGCTGCAAGGCAAAGAGTCGATAACCGCGTTATATCGTATTTTGTGGCTGTGTGCCACAGAATAGATAGTTGTATTGGGTTTTTCTAGCTGGGAACAACATACTTGATAGCCATATAAACTTTTTTCTGTAGCTGCACGCCAAAGAGTCAATAACCGCGTTAATTTGTCTTTTGTGGCTGTGCGCCACAGAATATAAAGTCGTATTAGGTTTTTGTAGCTGGGAGCAACAGACTTGATAGCCGTATAAACTTTTTTTCTGTAGCTGCAAGGCAAAGACAAATTAACCGCGTTAATTTGTCTTTTGTGGCTGTGCGCCACAGAATATAAAGTCGTATTAGGTTTTTGTAGCTGGGAGCAACAGATTTGATAGCCGTATGAAATGTTCTCTGTAACTGCAAGGCAAAGAGTCAATAACCGCGTTAATTCGTCTTTGTGGCTGTGCGCCACAGAATAGATTGTCGTATTAGGTTTTTGTAGCTGGGAGCAACAGATTTGATAGCCGTATGAAATGTTCTCTGTAACTGCGAGGCAAAGAGTCAATAACCGCGTTAATTCGTCTTTTGTGGCTGTGCGCCACAGAATATATAGTCGTATTAGGTTTTTGTAGCTGGGAGCAACAGACTTGATAGCCGTATGAACTTTTCTCGGTAGCTGCAAGCCAACAAGTCGATAACCGCGATAATTTGTATTTTGTGGCTGTGCGCCACAGAATAGATTGTCGTATTAGGTTTTTGTAGCTGGGAGCAACAGATTTGATAGCCGTATGAACTTTTTTCTGTAGCTGCAAGGCAAAGAGGTAATAACCGCGTTAATTTGTCTTTTGTGGCTGTGCGCCACAGAATAGATTGTCGTATCAGGTTTTTGTAGCTGGGAGCAACAGACTTGATAGCCGTATGAACTTTTCTCTGTAGCTGCAAGCCAACAAGTCGATAACCGCGATATTTCGTGTTTTGTGGCTGTGCGCCACAGAATAGATTGTCGTATTATGTTTCTGTAGTTGGAAGCAACAGACTTGATAGCCGTATGATTTTTTTTGTAGCTGCAAGTCAAAATGTCAATAACCGCGTTAATTCGTCTTTGTGGCTGTGCGCCACAGAATAGATTGTCGTATCAGGTTTTTGTAGCTGGGAGCAACAGATTTGATAGCCGTATGAAATGTTATCTGTAACTGCGAGGCAAAGAGTCAATAACCGCCTTAATTCGTTTTTTGTGGCTGTGCGCCACAGAATATATAGTCGTATTAGGTTTTTGTAGCTGGGAGCAACAGACTTGATAGCCGTATGAACTGTTCTCTGTAGCTGCAAGGCAAAGAGTCAATAACGCGTTAATTCGTCTTTTGTGGCTGTGCGCCACAGAATATATAGTCGTCTTAGGTTTTTGTATCTGGGAGCAACAGACTTGATAGCCGTATGAACTTTTTTCTGTAGCTGCAAGGCAAAGAGTCAATAACCGCGTTAAGTCGTTTTTTGTGGCTGTGCGCCACTAAATATATAGTCGTGTTAGGTCTTTGTAGCTGGGAGCAACATACTTGATAGCCGTATAAACTTTTATTTTGTAGCTTTACGGCAAAGAGTCAATAACCGCGTTAATTTGTCTTTTGTGGCTGTGCGCCACAGAATATGGAGTCGTATTAGGTTTTTGTAGCTGGGAGCAACAGACTTGATAGCCGTATAAATTTTTCTCTGTAACTGCAAGCCAAAGAGTCAATAACCGCGTTATTTCGTATGTTATGGCTGTGCGCCACAGAATAGATTGTCGTATTAGGTTTTTGTAGCTGGGAGCAACAGATTTGATAGCCGTATGAACTTTTCTCTGTAACTGCAAGCCAAAGAGTCGATAACCGCGTTAATTCGTATTTTGTGGCTGTGCGCCACAGAATAGATTGTCGTATCAGGTTTTTGTAGCTGGGAGCAACATACTCGATAGCCGTATAAACTGTTTTCTGTAGCTGCACGGTAAAGAGTCAATAACCGCGTTAATTTGTCTTTTGTGGCTGTGCGCCACAGAATAGTAAGTCGTATTAGGTTTTTGTAGCTGGGAGCAACAGACTTGATAGCCGTATAAACTTTTTTTTGTAGCTGCAAGGCAAATAGTCAATAACCGCGTTAGTTCGTATTTTGTGGCTGTGTGCCACAGAAAAGATAGTTGTATTGGGTTTTTCTAGCTGGGAGCAACATACTTGATAGCCGTATAAACTTTTTTCTGTAGCTGCAAGGCAAAGAGTCAATAACCGCGTTAATCTGTCTTTTGTGGCTGTGCGCCACAGAATATAAAGTCGTATTAGGTTTTTGTAGTTGGGAGCAACAGACTTGATTGCCGTATGAGTTTGTTTTCTGTAACTGCAAGCCGAAGAGTCGATAACCGCGTTGATTCGTATTTCGTGGCTGTGCGCCACAGAATAGATAATCGTATTAAGTTTTTGTAGCTGGGAGCAACAGACTTGATAGCCGTATAAACTTTTTTCTGTAGCTGCAAGGAAAAGAGTCAATAACCGCGTTAATATGTCTTTTGTGGTTGTGCGCCACAGAATATAAAGTCGTATTAGGTTTTTGTAGTTGGGAGCAACAGACTTGATAGCCGTATGATTTTTTTTTGTAGGTGCAAGGCAAAGAGTCAATAACCGCGTTAATTCGTATTTGGTGGATGTGCGCCACAAAATAGATTGTCGTATCAGGTTTTTGTAGCTGGGAGCAACAGATTTGATAGCCGTATGAACTGTTCTCTGTAGCTGCAAGGCAAAGAGTCAATAACGCGTTAAGGCTGTCTTCAGACTTTTTGTGCGATACAAGATGCACGATACATGCGCGCTCTAATCATGTGTATCGATTGCATTTTTGTAGCGGCGACAGATACATGCGTCACGCGATGTATCTTTCGCGTTCATACTTTTTCTACAGTATCTCGGCGTCAGATACATCATTTTGAATCGACGATACACTTTTTTTGAAGATTGCGGCCGGCATTCTACACTTCACTCATATTGTGGATACATCTAGGTTTTTTGATTATAAAAGTGATTTTTGTGAATTTTTTCCAATTGATAGAATGTTCCCCCACACAAAACAGATTGGTATCCGCAAAAAAATTTCATTTTCGCGCGCGACGCGCGCACGCGACGCGTCAAAATGAGAAAATATGCAGATTTGGGTCAAATTTGTGAACTGTGATTATCGATCATGGAGATTGCGAATGTGGATATCAATTTTATATCACGCACGCGACGCGTGAACGCGCCGCGACAAAAATTTAAAAACCGGTATAATTCAATAAAACTTGGGAACCTGAGGAAATTGATCATTCTGAAGTCAGATGTGAGCTTGGTACGAACTTGGGATCAAGCGCGCGCGCAGCACGCGACGCGACAAAAAATTTCAACTTTTGTGCATGGAGATAAATTTTTGGGATTGGTTGGCCACGCGGATAAGAAGGTATTACGAGTTTCGGATATATATTCATAACCAGCATGATCGAATACCCCACCCATCCCAATTTTATATGAATCGACTCATTTTGATATTTCTGCCGCGTCGCGTGCACGCGCTTCGCGTGAGTGAAATTGAGTATATGGCATGGGGATCGGTAACAATGATCATCAGCGTTTTTGTTTTTCACGATGTCCAAAGTTTATCGAAATTCATTCATTTTCACATTTTGTCGCGGCGCGTGCGCGCATCGCGTGCGATGAGATAGACGTCAAATTGAAGAATATCTATAAATATCTATGGAATGAAGAATTTAAAATTGTTCAAAGTTACTTTTGAATTTGAAACTAACAAAATCGAAAAAATGTATCCTGGAACGTTCATACTTTTCTGATACGTTGGCGCCGAAATACGGATACAAAATGAGACGATACAAACAATTCGAAAATGAATCGTGTATCTGTATCTTGTATCGCACAAAAAGTCTGAAGACAGCCTAATTCGTCTTTTGTGGCTGTGCGCCACAGAATATATAGTCGTCTTAGGTTTTTGTATCTGGGAGCAACAGACTTGATAGCCGTATGAACTTTTTTCTGTAGCTGCAAGGCAAAGAGTCAATAACCGCGTTAAGTCGTCTTTTGTGGCTGTGCGCCACAAAATATATAGTCGTGTTAGGTCTTTGTAGCTGGGAGCAACATACTTGATAGCCGTATAAACTTTTTTCTGTAGCTTTACGGCAAAGAGTCAATAACCGCGTTAATTTGTCTTTTGTGGCTGTGCGCCAAAGAATATGGAGTCGTATTAGGTTTTTGTAGCTGGGAGCAACAGACTTGATAGCCGTATAAACTTTTCTCTGTAACTGCAAGCCAAAGAGTCAATAACCGCGTTATTTCGTATTTTATGGCTGTGCGCCACAGAATAGATAGTTGTATTGGGTTTTTCTAGCTGGGAGCAACATATTTGATGGCCGTATAAACTTTTTTCTGTAGCTGCAAGGCAAAGAGTCAATAACCGCGTTAATCTGTCTTTGGTGGCTGTGCGCCACAGAATATAAAGTCGTATTAGGTTTTTGTAGTTGGGAGCAACAGACTTGATTGCCGTATGAGTTTTTTTTTTCTGTAACTGCAAGCCGAAGAGTCGATAACCGCGTTGATTCGTATTTCGTGGCTGTGCGTCACAGAATAGATAATCGTATTAGGTTTTTGTAGCTGGGAGCAACAGACTTGATAGCCGTATAAACTTTTTTCTGTAGCTGCAAGGCAAAGAGTCAATAACCGCGTTAATTTGTTTTTTGTGGTTGTGCGCCACAGAATATAAAGTCGTATTAGGTTTTTGTAGTTGGGAGCAACAGACTTGATAGCCGTATGATTTTTTTTTGTAGGTGCAAGGCAAAGAGTCAATAACCGCGTTAATTCGTATTTGGTGGATGTGCGCCACAAAATAGATTGTCGTATTAGGTTTTTGTAGCTGGGAGCAACAGATTTGATAGCCGTATGAACTGTTCTCTGTAGCTGCAAGGCAAAGAGTCAATAACGCGTTAATTCGTATTTTGTGGCTGTGCGCCACAGAATATATAGTCGTCTTAGGTTTTTGTATCTGGGAGCAACAGACTCGATAGCCGTATGAACTTTTTTCTGTAGCTGCAATGCAAAGAGTCAATAACCGCGTTAAGTCGTCTTTTGTGGCTGTGCGCCACAAAATATATAGTCGTGTTAGGTCTTTGTAGCTGGGAGCAACATACTTGATAGCCGTATAAACTTTTTTCTGTAGCTTTACGGCAAAGAGTCAATAACCGCGTTAATTTGTCTTTTGTGGCTGTGCGCCACAGAATATGGAGTCGTATTAGGTTTTTGTAGCTGGGAGCAACAGACTTGATAGCCGTATAAACTTTTCTCTGTAACTGCAAGCCAAAGAGTCAATAACCGCGTTATTTTGTATTTTATGGCTGTGCGCCACAGAATAGATTGTCGTATTAGGTTTTTGTAGCTGGGAGCAACAGATTTGATAGCCGTATGAACCTTTCTCTGTAACTGCAAGCCAAAGAGACGATAACCGCGTTAATTCGTATTTTGTGGCTGTGCGCCACATAATAGATAGTCGTATTAGGTTTTTGTATCTGGGAGCAACAGACTTGATAGCCGTATGAACTTTTTTCTGTAGCTGCACGGTAAAGAGTCAATAACCGCGTTAATTTGTCTTTTGTGGCTGTGCGCCACAGAATAGTAAGTCGTATTAGGTTTTTGTAGCTGGGAGCAACAGACTTGATAGCCGTATAAACTTTTTTCTGTAGCTGCAAGGCAAAGAGTCAATAACCGCGTTAATTCGTCTTTTGTGGCTGTGTGCCACAGAAAAGATAGTTGTATTGGGTTTTTCTAGCTGGGAGCAACGTACTTGATAGCCGTATGAACTTTTTTTTGTAGCTGCAAGGCAAAGAGTCAATAACCGCGTTAATTTGTCTTTTGTGGCTGTGCGCCACAGAACATAAAGTCGTATTAGGTTTTTGTAGCCAGGAGCAACAGACTTGATAGCCGTATAAACTTTTTTCTGTAGCTGCAAGGCAAAGAGTCGATAACCGCGTTAATTCGTAATTTGTGGCTGTGTGCCACAGAAAAGATAGTTGTATTGGGTTTTTCGAGCTGGGAGCAACATACTTGATAGCCGTATGAACTTTTTTTTGTAGCTGCAAGGCAAAGAGTCAATAACCGCGTTAATTTGTCTTTTGTGGCTGTGCGCCACAGAACATAAAGTCGTATTAGGTTTTTCTAGCTGGGAGCAACATACTTGATAGCCGTATGAACTTTTTTCTGTAGCTGCACGGTAAAGAGTCAATAACCGCGTTAATTTGTCTTTTGTGGCTGTGCGCCACAGAATAGTAAGTCGTATTAGGTTTTTGTAGCTGGGAGCAACAGACTTGATAGCCGTATAAACTTTTTTCTGTAGCTGCAAGGCAAAGAGTCAATAACCGCGTTAATTCGTCTTTTGTGGCTGTGTGCCACAGAAAAGATAGTTGTATTGGGTTTTTCTAGCTGGGAGCAACGTACTTGATAGCCGTATGAACTTTTTTTTGTAGCTGCAAGGCAAAGAGTCAATAACCGCGTTAATTTGTCTTTTGTGGCTGTGCGCCACAGAACATAAAGTCGTATTAGGTTTTTGTAGCCAGGAGCAACAGACTTGATAGCCGTATAAACTTTTTTCTGTAGCTGCAAGGCAAAGAGTCGATAACCGCGTTAATTCGTAATTTGTGGCTGTGTGCCACAGAAAAGATAGTTGTATTGGGTTTTTCGAGCTGGGAGCAACATACTTGATAGCCGTATGAACTTTTTTTTGTAGCTGCAAGGCAAAGAGTCAATAACCGCGTTAATTTGTCTTTTGTGGCTGTGCGCCACAGAACATAAAGTCGTATTAGGTTTTTCTAGCTGGGAGCAACATACTTGATAGCCGTATAAACTTTTTTCTGTAGCTGCAAGGCAAAGAGTCAATAACCGCGTTAATTCGTATTTTGTGGCTGTGTGTCACAGAAAAGATAGTTGTATTAGGTTTTTGTAGTTGGGAGCAACAGACTTGATAGCCGTATAAACTTTTCTCTGTAACTGCAAGCCGAAGAGTCGATAACCGCGTTAATTTGTCTTTTGTGGTTGTGCGCCACAGAATATAAAGTCGTATTAGGTTTTTGTAGTTGGGAGCAACAGACTTGATAGCCGTATGATTTTTTTTTGTAGGTGCAAGGCAAAGAGTCAATAACCGCGTTAATTCGTATTTGGTGGATGTGCGCCACAAAATAGATTGTTGTATTAGGTTTTTGTATCTGGGAGCAACAGACTTGATAGCCGTATGAACTGTTCTCTGTAGTTGCAAGGCAAAGAGTCGATAACCGCGTTAATTCGTATTTTGTGGCTGTGCGCCACAGAATAGATTGTCGTATTAGGTTTTTGTAGCTGGGAGCAACATACTCGATAGCCGTATAAACTTTTTTCTATAGCTGCACGGTAAAGAGTCAATAACCGCGTTAATTCGTATTTCGTGGCTGTGCGCCACAGAATAGATAATCGTATTAGGTTTTTGTAGCTGGGAGCAACAGACTTGATAGCCGTATAAACTTTTTTCTGTAGCTGCAAGGCAAAGAGTCAATAACCGCGTTAATTTGTCTTTTGTGGTTGTGCGCCACAGAATATAAAGTCGTATTAGGTTTTTGTAGTTGGGAGCAACAGACTTGATAGCCGTATAAACTTTTCTCTGTAACTGCAAGCCAAAGAGTCAATAACCGCGTTATTTTGTATTTTATGGCTGTGCGCCACAGAATAGATTGTCGTATCAGGTTTTTGTAGCTGGGAGCAACAGATTTGATAGCCGTATGAACTTTTCTCTGTAACTGCAAGCCAAAGAGACGATAACCGCGTTAATTCGTATTTTGTGGCTGTGCGCCACATAATAGATAGTCGTATTAGGTTTTTGTATCTGGGAGCAACAGACTTGATAGCCGTATGAACTGTTCTCTGTAGTTGCAAGGCAAAGAGTCGATAACCGCGTTAATTCGTATTTTGTGGCTGTGCGCCACAGAATAGATTGTCGTATTAGGTTTTTGTAGCTGGGAGCAACATACTCGATAGCCGTATAAACTTTTTTCTATAGCTGCACGGTAAAGAGTCAATAACCGCGTTAATTTGTCTTTTGTGGCTGTGCGCCACAGAATAGTAAGTCGTATTAGGTTTTTGTAGCCAGGAGCAACAGACTTGATAGCCGTATAAACTTTTTTCTGTAGCTGCAAGGCAAAGAGTCGATAACCGCGTTAATTCGTAATTTGTGGCTGTGTGCCACAGAAAAGATAGTTGTATTGGGTTTTTCGAGCTGGGAGCAACATACTTGATAGCCGTATGAACTTTTTTTTGTAGCTGCAAGGCAAAGAGTCAATAACCGCGTTAATTTGTCTTTTGTGGCTGTGCGCCACAGAATATAAAGTCGTATAAGGTTTTTGTAGTTGGGAGCAACAGACTTGATTGCCGTATGAGTTTTTTTTCTGTAACTGCAAGCCGAAGAGTCGATAACCGCGTTAATTCGTATTTCGTGGCTGTGCGCCACAGAATAGATAATCGTATTAGGTTTTTGTAGCTGGGAGCAACAGACTTGATAGCCGTATAAACTTTTTTCTGTAGCTGCAAGGCAAAGAGTCAATAACCGCGTTAATTTGTCTTTTGTGGTTGTGCGCCACAGAATATAAAGTCGTATTAGGTTTTCGTAGTTGGGAGCAACAGACTTGATAGCCGTATGATTTTTTTTTCTGTAGGTGCAAGGCAAAGAGTCAATAACCGCGTTAATTTGTATTTGGTGGATGTGCGCCACAAAATAGATTGTCGTATTAGGTTTTTGTAGCTGGGAGCAACAGACTTGATAGCCGTATGAACTTTTTTCTGTAGCTGCAAGGCAAAGAGTCAATAACCGCGTTAAGTCGTCTTTTGTGGCTGTGCGCCACAGAATATACAGTCGTCTTAGGTTTTTGTATCTGGGAGCAACAGACTTGATAGCCGTATGAACTTTTTTCTGTAGCTGCAAGGCAAAGAGTCAATAACCGCGTTAAGTCGTCTTTTGTGGCTGTGCGCCACAGAATATATAGTCGTGTTAGGTCTTTGTAGCTGGGAGCAACATACTTGATAGCCGTATAAACTTTTTTTTGTAGCTTTACGGCAAAGAGTCAATAACCGCGTTAATTTGTCTTTTGTGGCTGTGCGCCACAGAATATGAAGTCGTATTAGGTTTTTGTAGCTGGGAGCAACAGACTTGATAGCCGCATAAACTTTTCTCTGTAACTGCAAGCCAAAAAGTCGATAACCGCGTTAATTCGTATTTTGTGGCCGTGCGCCACAGAATAGATTGTCGTATTAGGTGTTTGTATCTGGGAGCAACAGATTTGATAGCCGTATGAACTTTTCTCTTTAACTGCAAGCCAAAAAGTCGATAACCGCGTTAATTCGTATTTTGTGGCTGTGCGCCACAGAATAGATTGTCGTATTAGGTGTTTGTATCTGGGAGCAACAGATTTGATAGCCGTATGATATATTCTCTGTAACTGCGAGGCAAAGAGTCAATAACCGCGTTAATTCGTCTTTTGTGGCTGTGCGCCACAGAATATATAGTCGTATTAGGTTTTTGTAGCTGGGAGCAACAGACTTGATAGCCGTATGAACTTTTCTCTGTAGCTGCAAGCCAACAAGTCGATAACCGCGATAATTTGTTTTTGTGGCTGTGCGCCACAGAATAGATTGTCGTATTAGGTTTTTGTAGCTGGGAGCAACAGATTTGATAGCCGTATGAAATATTCTCTGTAGCTGCAAGGCAAAGAGTCGATAACCGCGTCAATTCGTATTTTGTGGCTGTGCGCCACAGAATAGATAGTCGTATTAGGTTTTTGTAGCTGGGAGCAACATACTTGATAGCCGTATAACCTTTTTCCTGTAGCTGCACGGCAAAGAGTCAATAACCGCGTTAATTTGTCTTTTGTGGCTGTGCGCCACAGAATATAAAGTCGTATTAGGTTTTCGTAGCTGGGAGCAACAGACTTGATAGCCGTATGAACTTTTTTCTGTAGCTGCAAGGCAAAGAGGTAATAACCGCGTTAATTTGTCTTTTGTGGCTGTGCGCCACAGAATAGATTGTCGTATCAGGTTTTTGTAGCTGGGAGCAACAGACTTGATAGCCGTATGAACTTTTCTCTGTAGCTGCAAGCCAACAAGTCGATAACCGCGATATTTCGTGTTTTGTGGCTGTGCGCCACAGAATATAAAGTCGTATTAGGTTTTCGTAGCTGGGAGCAACAGACTTGATAGCCGTATGATTTTTTTCTGTAGCTGCAAGGCAAAGAGTCAATAACCGCGTTAATTTGTCTTTTGTGGCTGTGCGCCACAGAATATAAAGTCGTATTAGGTTTTCGTAGCTGGGAGCAACAGACTTGATAGCCGTATGATTTTTTTTTGTAGGTGCAAGGCAAAGAGTCAATAACCGCGTTAATTCGTATTTGGTGGATGTGCGCCACAAAATAGATTGTCGTATTAGGTTTTTGTATCTGGGAGCAACAGACTTGATAGCCGTATGAACTGTTCTCTGTAGTTGCAAGGCAAAGAGTCGATAACCGCGTTAATTCGTATTTTGTGGCTGTGCGCCACAGAATAGATTGTCGTATTAGGTTTTTGTAGCTGGGAGCAACATACTCGATAGCCGTATAAACTTTTTTCTATAGCTGCACGGTAAAGAGTCAATAACCGCGTTAATTCGTATTTCGTGGCTGTGCGCCACAGAATAGATAATCGTATTAGGTTTTTGTAGCTGGGAGCAACAGACTTGGTAGCCGTATAAACTTTTTTCTGTAGCTGCAAGGCAAAGAGTCAATAACCGCGTTAATTTGTCTTTTGTGGTTGTGCGCCACAGAATATAAAGTCGTATTAGGTTTTTGTAGTTGGGAGCAACAGACTTGATAGCCGTATAAACTTTTCTCTGTAACTGCAAGCCAAAGAGTCAATAACCGCGTTATTTTGTATTTTATGGCTGTGCGCCACAGAATAGATTGTCGTATCAGGTTTTTGTAGCTGGGAGCAACAGATTTGATAGCCGTATGAACTTTTCTCTGTAACTGCAAGCCAAAGAGACGATAACCGCGTTAATTCGTATTTTGTGGCTGTGCGCCACATAATAGATAGTCGTATTAGGTTTTTGTATCTGGGAGCAACAGACTTGATAGCCGTATGAACTGTTCTCTGTAGTTGCAAGGCAAAGAGTCTATAACCGCGTTAATTCGTATTTTGTGGCTGTGCGCCACAGAATAGATTGTCGTATTAGGTTTTTGTAGCTGGGAGCAACATACTCGATAGCCGTATAAACTTTTTTCTATAGCTGCACGGTAAAGAGTCAATAACCGCGTTAATTTGTCTTTTGTGGCTGTGCGCCACAGAATAGTAAGTCGTATTAGGTTTTTGTAGCCAGGAGCAACAGACTTGATAGCCGTATAAACTTTTTTCTGTAGCTGCAAGGCAAAGAGTCGATAACCGCGTTAATTCGTAATTTGTGGCTGTGTGCCACAGAAAAGATAGTTGTATTGGGTTTTTCGAGCTGGGAGCAACATACTTGATAGCCGTATGAACTTTTTTTTGTAGCTGCAAGGCAAAGAGTCAATAACCGCGTTAATTTGTCTTTTGTGGCTGTGCGCCACAGAATATAAAGTCGTATAAGGTTTTTGTAGTTGGGAGCAACAGACTTGATTGCCGTATGAGTTTTTTTTCTGTAACTGCAAGCCGAAGAGTCGATAACCGCGTTAATTCGTATTTCGTGGCTGTGCGCCACAGAATAGATAATCGTATTAGGTTTTTGTAGCTGGGAGCAACAGACTTGATAGCCGTATAAACTTTTTTCTGTAGCTGCAAGGCAAAGAGTCAATAACCGCGTTAATTTGTCTTTTGTGGTTGTGCGCCACAGAATATAAAGTCGTATTAGGTTTTCGTAGTTGGGAGCAACAGACTTGATAGCCGTATGATTTTTTTTTCTGTAGGTGCAAGGCAAAGAGTCAATAACCGCGTTAATTTGTATTTGGTGGATGTGCGCCACAAAATAGATTGTCGTATTAGGTTTTTGTAGCTGGGAGCAACAGACTTGATAGCCGTATGAACTTTTTTCTGTAGCTGCAAGGCAAAGAGTCAATAACCGCGTTAAGTCGTCTTTTGTGGCTGTGCGCCACAGAATATACAGTCGTCTTAGGTTTTTGTATCTGGGAGCAACAGACTTGATAGCCGTATGAACTTTTTTCTGTAGCTGCAAGGCAAAGAGTCAATAACCGCGTTAAGTCGTCTTTTGTGGCTGTGCGCCACAGAATATATAGTCGTGTTAGGTCTTTGTAGCTGGGAGCAACATACTTGATAGCCGTATAAACTTTTTTTTGTAGCTTTACGGCAAAGAGTCAATAACCGCGTTAATTTGTCTTTTGTGGCTGTGCGCCACAGAATATGAAGTCGTATTAGGTTTTTGTAGCTGGGAGCAACAGACTTGATAGCCGCATAAACTTTTCTCTGTAACTGCAAGCCAAAAAGTCGATAACCGCGTTAATTCGTATTTTGTGGCCGTGCGCCACAGAATAGATTGTCGTATTAGGTGTTTGTATCTGGGAGCAACAGATTTGATAGCCGTATGAACTTTTCTCTTTAACTGCAAGCCAAAAAGTCGATAACCGCGTTAATTCGTATTTTGTGGCTGTGCGCCACAGAATAGATTGTCGTATTAGGTGTTTGTATCTGGGAGCAACAGATTTGATAGCCGTATGAAATATTCTCTGTAACTGCGAGGCAAAGAGTCAATAACCGCGTTAATTCGTCTTTTGTGGCTGTGCGCCACAGAATATATAGTCGTATTAGGTTTTTGTAGCTGGGAGCAACAGACTTGATAGCCGTATGAACTTTTCTCTGTAGCTGCAAGCCAACAAGTCGATAACCGCGATAATTTGTTTTTGTGGCTGTGCGCCACAGAATAGATTGTCGTATTAGGTTTTTGTAGCTGGGAGCAACAGATTTGATAGCCGTATGAAATATTCTCTGTAGCTGCAAGGCAAAGAGTCGATAACCGCGTCAATTCGTATTTTGTGGCTGTGCGCCACAGAATAGATAGTCGTATTAGGTTTTTGTAGCTGGGAGCAACATACTTGATAGCCGTATAACCTTTTTCCTGTAGCTGCACGGCAAAGAGTCAATAACCGCGTTAATTTGTCTTTTGTGGCTGTGCGCCACAGAATATAAAGTCGTATAAGGTTTTTGTAGTTGGGAGCAACAGACTTGATTGCCGTATGAGTTTTTTTTCTGTAACTGCAAGCCGAAGAGTCGATAACCGCGTTAATTCGTATTTCGTGGCTGTGCGCCACAGAATAGATAATCGTATTAGGTTTTTGTAGCTGGGAGCAACAGACTTGATAGCCGTATAAACTTTTTTCTGTAGCTGCAAGGCAAAGAGTCAATAACCGCGTTAATTTGTCTTTTGTGGTTGTGCGCCACAGAATATAAAGTCGTATTAGGTTTTCGTAGTTGGGAGCAACAGACTTGATAGCCGTATGATTTTTTTTTCTGTAGGTGCAAGGCAAAGAGTCAATAACCGCGTTAATTTGTATTTGGTGGATGTGCGCCACAAAATAGATTGTCGTATTAGGTTTTTGTAGCTGGGAGCAACAGACTTGATAGCCGTATGAACTTTTTTTCTGTAGCTGCAAGGCAAAGAGTCAATAACCGCGTTAAGTCGTCTTTTGTGGCTGTGCGCCACAGAATATACAGTCGTCTTAGGTTTTTGTATCTGGGAGCAACAGACTTGATAGCCGTATGAACTTTTTTCTGTAGCTGCAAGGCAAAGAGTCAATAACCGCGTTAAGTCGTCTTTTGTGGCTGTGCGCCACAGAATATATAGTCGTGTTAGGTCTTTGTAGCTGGGAGCAACATACTTGATAGCCGTATAAACTTTTTTTTGTAGCTTTACGGCAAAGAGTCAATAACCGCGTTAATTTGTCTTTTGTGGCTGTGCGCCACAGAATATGAAGTCGTATTAGGTTTTTGTAGCTGGGAGCAACAGACTTGATAGCCGCATAAACTTTTCTCTGTAACTGCAAGCCAAAAAGTCGATAACCGCGTTAATTCGTATTTTGTGGCCGTGCGCCACAGAATAGATTGTCGTATTAGGTGTTTGTATCTGGGAGCAACAGATTTGATAGCCGTATGAACTTTTCTCTTTAACTGCAAGCCAAAAAGTCGATAACCGCGTTAATTCGTATTTTGTGGCTGTGCGCCACAGAATAGATTGTCGTATTAGGTGTTTGTATCTGGGAGCAACAGATTTGATAGCCGTATGAAATATTCTCTGTAACTGCGAGGCAAAGAGTCAATAACCGCGTTAATTCGTCTTTTGTGGCTGTGCGCCACAGAATATATAGTCGTATTAGGTTTTTGTAGCTGGGAGCAACAGACTTGATAGCCGTATGAACTTTTCTCTGTAGCTGCAAGCCAACAAGTCGATAACCGCGATAATTTGTTTTTGTGGCTGTGCGCCACAGAATAGATTGTCGTATTAGGTTTTTGTAGCTGGGAGCAACAGATTTGATAGCCGTATGAAATATTCTCTGTAGCTGCAAGGCAAAGAGTCGATAACCGCGTCAATTTGTATTTTGTGGCTGTGCGCCACAGAATAGATAGTCGTATTAGGTTTTTGTAGCTGGGAGCAACATACTTGATAGCCGTATAACCTTTTTCCTGTAGCTGCACGGCAAAGAGTCAATAACCGCGTTAATTTGTCTTTTGTGGCTGTGCGCCACAGAATATAAAGTCGTATTAGGTTTTCGTAGCTGGGAGCAACAGACTTGATAGCCGTATGAACTTTTTTCTGTAGCTGCAAGGCAAAGAGGTAATAACCGCGTTAATTTGTCTTTTGTGGCTGTGCGCCACAGAATAGATTGTCGTATCAGGTTTTTGTAGCTGGGAGCAACAGACTTGATAGCCGTATGAACTTTTCTCTGTAGCTGCAAGCCAACAAGTCGATAACCGCGATATTTCGTGTTTTGTGGCTGTGCGCCACAGAATATAAAGTCGTATTAGGTTTTCGTAGCTGGGAGCAACAGACTTGATAGCCGTATGATTTTTTTCTGTAGCTGCAAGGCAAAGAGTCAATAACCGCGTTAATTTGTCTTTTGTGGCTGTGCGCCACAGAATATAAAGTCGTATTAGGTTTTCGTAGCTGGGAGCAACAGACTTGATAGCCGTATGAACTTTTTTTTGTAGCTGCAAGGCAAAGAGGTAATAACCGCGTTAATTTGTCTTTTGTGGCTGTGCGCCACAGAATAGATTGTCGTATCAGGTTTTTGTAGCTGGGAGCAACAGACTTGATAGCCGTATGAACTTTTCTCTGTAGCTGCAAGCCAACAAGTCGATAACCGCGATATTTCGTGTTTTGTGGCTGTGCGCCACAGAATATAAAGTCGTATTAGGTTTTCGTAGCTGGGAGCAACAGACTTGATAGCCGTATGATTTTTTTTCTGTAGCTGCAAGGCAAAGAGTCAATAACCGCGTTAATTTGTCTTTTGTGGCTGTGCGCCACAGAATAGATTGTCGTATTAGGTTTTTGTAGCTGGGAGCAACAGATTTGATAGCCGTATGAAATATTCTCTGTAACTGCGAGGCAAAGAGTCGATAACCGCGTCAATTCGTATTTCGTGGCTGTGCGCCACAGAATAGATAATCGTATTAGGTTTTTGTAGCTGGGAGCAACAGACTTGATAGCCGTATAAACTTTTTTCTGTAGCTGCAAGGCAAAGAGTCAATAACCGCGTTAATTTGTCTTTTGTGGTTGTGCGCCACAGAATATAAAGTCGTATTAGGTTTTCGTAGTTGGGAGCAACAGACTTGATAGCCGTATGATTTTTTTTTCTGTAGGTGCAAGGCAAAGAGTCAATAACCGCGTTAATTTGTATTTGGTGGATGTGCGCCACAAAATAGATTGTCGTATTAGGTTTTTGTAGCTGGGAGCAACAGACTTGATAGCCGTATGAACTTTTTTCTGTAGCTGCAAGGCAAAGAGTCAATAACCGCGTTAAGTCGTCTTTTGTGGCTGTGCGCCACAGAATATACAGTCGTCTTAGGTTTTTGTATCTGGGAGCAACAGACTTGATAGCCGTATGAACTTTTTTCTGTAGCTGCAAGGCAAAGAGTCAATAACCGCGTTAAGTCGTCTTTTGTGGCTGTGCGCCACAGAATATATAGTCGTGTTAGGTCTTTGTAGCTGGGAGCAACATACTTGATAGCCGTATAAACTTTTTTTTGTAGCTTTACGGCAAAGAGTCAATAACCGCGTTAATTTGTCTTTTGTGGCTGTGCGCCACAGAATATGAAGTCGTATTAGGTTTTTGTAGCTGGGAGCAACAGACTTGATAGCCGCATAAACTTTTCTCTGTAACTGCAAGCCAAAAAGTCGATAACCGCGTTAATTCGTATTTTGTGGCCGTGCGCCACAGAATAGATTGTCGTATTAGGTGTTTGTATCTGGGAGCAACAGATTTGATAGCCGTATGAACTTTTCTCTTTAACTGCAAGCCAAAAAGTCGATAACCGCGTTAATTCGTATTTTGTGGCTGTGCGCCACAGAATAGATTGTCGTATTAGGTGTTTGTATCTGGGAGCAACAGATTTGATAGCCGTATGAAATATTCTCTGTAACTGCGAGGCAAAGAGTCAATAACCGCGTTAATTCGTCTTTTGTGGCTGTGCGCCACAGAATATATAGTCGTATTAGGTTTTTGTAGCTGGGAGCAACAGACTTGATAGCCGTATGAACTTTTCTCTGTAGCTGCAAGCCAACAAGTCGATAACCGCGATAATTTGTTTTTGTGGCTGTGCGCCACAGAATAGATTGTCGTATTAGGTTTTTGTAGCTGGGAGCAACAGATTTGATAGCCGTATGAAATATTCTCTGTAGCTGCAAGGCAAAGAGTCGATAACCGCGTCAATTTGTATTTTGTGGCTGTGCGCCACAGAATAGATAGTCGTATTAGGTTTTTGTAGCTGGGAGCAACATACTTGATAGCCGTATAACCTTTTTCCTGTAGCTGCACGGCAAAGAGTCAATAACCGCGTTAATTTGTCTTTTGTGGCTGTGCGCCACAGAATATAAAGTCGTATTAGGTTTTCGTAGCTGGGAGCAACAGACTTGATAGCCGTATGAACTTTTTTCTGTAGCTGCAAGGCAAAGAGGTAATAACCGCGTTAATTTGTCTTTTGTGGCTGTGCGCCACAGAATAGATTGTCGTATCAGGTTTTTGTAGCTGGGAGCAACAGACTTGATAGCCGTATGAACTTTTCTCTGTAGCTGCAAGCCAACAAGTCGATAACCGCGATATTTCGTGTTTTGTGGCTGTGCGCCACAGAATATAAAGTCGTATTAGGTTTTCGTAGCTGGGAGCAACAGACTTGATAGCCGTATGATTTTTTTCTGTAGCTGCAAGGCAAAGAGTCAATAACCGCGTTAATTTGTCTTTTGTGGCTGTGCGCCACAGAATATAAAGTCGTATTAGGTTTTCGTAGCTGGGAGCAACAGACTTGATAGCCGTATGAACTTTTTTTTGTAGCTGCAAGGCAAAGAGGTAATAACCGCGTTAATTTGTCTTTTGTGGCTGTGCGCCACAGAATAGATTGTCGTATCAGGTTTTTGTAGCTGGGAGCAACAGACTTGATAGCCGTATGAACTTTTCTCTGTAGCTGCAAGCCAACAAGTCGATAACCGCGATATTTCGTGTTTTGTGGCTGTGCGCCACAGAATATAAAGTCGTATTAGGTTTTCGTAGCTGGGAGCAACAGACTTGATAGCCGTATGATTTTTTTTCTGTAGCTGCAAGGCAAAGAGTCAATAACCGCGTTAATTTGTCTTTTGTGGCTGTGCGCCACAGAATAGATTGTCGTATTAGGTTTTTGTAGCTGGGAGCAACAGATTTGATAGCCGTATGAAATATTCTCTGTAACTGCGAGGCAAAGAGTCGATAACCGCGTCAATTCGTATTTTGTGGCTGTGCGCCACAGAATAGATAGTCGTATTAGGTTTTTGTAGCTGGGAGCAACATACTTGATAGCCGTATAACCTTTTTCCTGTAGCTGCACGGCAAAGAGTCAATAACCGCGTTAATTTGTCTTTTGTGGCTGTGCGCCACAGAATATAAAGTCGTATTAGGTTTTCGTAGCTGGGAGCAACAGACTTGATAGCCGTATGAACTTTTTTCTGTAGCTGCAAGGCAAAGAGGTAATAACCGCGTTAATTTGTCTTTTGTGGCTGTGCGCCACAGAATAGATTGTCGTATCAGGTTTTTGTAGCTGGGAGCAACAGACTTGATAGCCGTATGAACTTTTCTCTGTAGCTGCAAGCCAACAAGTCGATAACCGCGATATTTCGTGTTTTGTGGCTGTGCGCCACAGAATATAAAGTCGTATTAGGTTTTCGTAGCTGGGAGCAACATACTTGATAGCCGTATGATTTTTTTCTGTAGCTGCAAGGCAAAGAGTCAATAACCGCGTTAATTTGTCTTTTGTGGCTGTGCGCCACAGAATATAAAGTCGTATTAGGTTTTCGTAGCTGGGAGCAACAGACTTGATAGCCGTATGAACTTTTTTCTGTAGCTGCAAGGCAAAGAGGTAATAACCGCTTTTATTTGTATTTTGTGGCTGTGCGCCACAGAATAGATTGTCGTATCAGGTTTTTGTAGCTGGGAGCAACAGACTTGATAGCCGTATGAACTTTTCTCTGTAGCTGCAAGCCAACAAGTCGATAACCGCGATATTTCGTGTTTTGTGGCTGTGCGCCACAGAATATAAAGTCGTATTAGGTTTTCGTAGCTGGGAGCAACAGACTTGATAGCCGTATGATTTTTTTTCTGTAGCTGCAAGGCAAAGAGTCAATAACCGCGTTAATTTGTCTTTTGTGGCTGTGCGCCACAGAATAGATTGTCGTATTAGGTTTTTGTAGCTGGGAGCAACAGATTTGATAGCCGTATGAAATATTCTCTGTAACTGCGAGGCAAAGAGTCGATAACCGCGTCAATTCGTATTTTGTGGCTGTGCGCCACAGAATAGATAGTCGTATTAGGTTTTTGTAGCTGGGAGCAACATACTTGATAGCCGTATAACCTTTTTCCTGTAGCTGCACGGCAAAGAGTCAATAACCGCGTTAATTTGTCTTTTGTGGCTGTGCGCCACAGAATATAAAGTCGTATTAGGTTTTCGTAGCTGGGAGCAACAGACTTGATAGCCGTATGAACTTTTTTCTGTAGCTGCAAGGCAAAGAGGTAATAACCGCGTTAATTTGTCTTTTGTGGCTGTGCGCCACAGAATAGATTGTCGTATTAGGTTTTTGTAGCTGGGAGCAACAGACTTGATAGCCGTATGAACTTTTCTCTGTAGCTGCAAGCCAACAAGTCGATAACCGCGATATTTCGTGTTTTGTGGCTGTGCGCCACAGAATATAAAGTCGTATTAGGTTTTTGTAGCTGGGAGCAACAGACTTGATAGCCGTATGATTTTTTTCTGTAGCTGCAAGGCAAAGAGTCAATAACCGCGTTAATTTGTCTTTTGTGGCTGTGCGCCACAGAATATAAAGTCGTATTAGGTTTTCGTAGCTGGGAGCAACAGACTTGATAGCCGTATGAACTTTTTTCTGTAGCTGCAAGGCAAAGAGGTAATAACCGCGTTAATTTGTCTTTTGTGGCTGTGCGCCACAGAATAGATTGTCGTATCAGGTTTTTGTAGCTGGGAGCAACAGACTTGATAGCCGTATGAACTTTTCTCTGTAGCTGCAAGCCAACAAGTCGATAACCGCGATATTTCGTGTTTTGTGGCTGTGCGCCACAGAATATAAAGTCGTATTAGGTTTTCGTAGCTGGGAGCAACAGACTTGATAGCCGTATGATTTTTTTTCTGTAGCTGCAAGGCAAAGAGTCAATAACCGCGTTAATTTGTCTTTTGTGGCTGTGCGCCACAGAATAGATTGTCGTATTAGGTTTTTGTAGCTGGGAGCAACATATTTGATAGCCGTATGGAATATTCTCTGTAACTGCGAGGCAAAGAGTCAATAACCGCGTTAATTCGTCTTTTGTGGCTGTGCGCCACAGAATATATAGTCGTATTAGGTTTTTGTAGCTGGGAGCAACAGACTTGATAGCCGTATGAACTGTTCTCTGTAGCTGCAAGGCAAAGAGTCGATAACCGCGTTAATTCGTATTTTGTGGCTGTGCGCCACAGAATAGATAGTCGTATTAGGTTTTTTTAGCTGGGAGCAACATACTTGATAGCCGTATAACCTTTTTCCTGTAGCTGCACGGCAAAGAGTCAATAACCGCGTTAATTTGTCTTTTGTGGCTGTGCGCCACAGAATATAAAGTCGTATTAGGTTTTCGTAGCTGGGAGCAACAGACTTGATAGCCGTATGAATTTTTTTCTGTAGCTGCAAGGCAAAGAGGTAATAACCGCGTTAATTTGTCTTTTGTGGCTGTGCGCCACAGAATAGATTGTCGTATCAGGTTTTTGTAGCTGGGAGCAACAGACTTGATAGCCGTATGAACTTTTCTCTGTAGCTGCAAGCCAACAAGTCGATAACCGCGATAATTCGTATTTTGTGGCTGTGCGCCACAGAATAGATTGTCGTATTAGGTTTTTGTAGCTGGGAGCAACAGATTTGATAGCCGTATGAACTGTTCTTTGTAGCTGCAAGGCAAAGAGTCGATAACCGCGTTAATTCGTATTTTGTGGCTGTGCGCCACAGAATAGATAGTCGTATTAGGTTTTTGTAGCTGGGAGCAACATATTTGATAGCCGTATAACCTTTTTCCTGTAGCTGCACGGCAAAGAGTCAATAACCGCGTTAATTTGTCTTTTGTGGCTGTGCGCCACAGAATATAAAGTCGTATTAGGTTTTTGTAGCTGGGAGCAACAGACTTGATAGCCGTATGAACTTTTTTCTGTAGCTGCAAGGCAAAGAGGTAATAACCGCGTTAATTTGTCTTTTGTGGCTGTGCGCCACAGAATAGATTGTCGTATCAGGTTTTTGTAGCTGGGAGCAACAGACTTGATAGCCGTATGAACTTTTTTCTGTAGCTGCAAGGCAAAGAGGTAATAACCGCGTTAATTTGTCTTTTGTGGCTGTGCGCCATAGGATATAAAGTCGTATTAGGTTTTTGTAACCATGAGCAACAGACTTGATAGCCGTATAAACTTTTTTCTGTAGCTGCAAGGCAAAGAGTCGATAACCGCGTTATATCGTATTTTGTGGCTGTGTGCCACAGAATAGATAGTTGTATTGGGTTTTTCTAGCTGGGAGCAACATACTTGATAGCCATATAAACTTGTTTCTGTAGCTGCACGGCAAAGAGTCAATAACCGCGTTAATTTGTCTTTTGTGGCTGTGCGCCACAGAATATAAAGTCGTATTAGGTTTTTGTAGCTGGGAGCAACAGACTTGATAGCCGTATAAACTTTTTTTCTGTAGCTGCAAGGCAAAGAGGTAATAACCGCGTTAATTTGTCTTTTGTGGCTGTGCGCCACAGAATAGATTGTCGTATCAGGTTTTTGTAGCTGGGAGCAACAGACTTGATAGCCGTATGAACTTTTCTCTGTAGCTGCAAGCCAACAAGTCGATAACCGCGATAATTCGTATTTTGTGGCTGTGCGCCACAGAATAGATTGTCGTATTAGGTTTTTGTAGCTGGGAGCAACAGATTTGATAGCCGTATGAACTGTTCTTTGTAGCTGCAAGGCAAAGAGTCGATAACCGCGTTAATTCGTATTTTGTGGCTGTGCGCCACAGAATAGATAGTCGTATAAGGTTTTTGTAGCTGGGAGCAACATACTTGATAGCCGTATAACCTTTTTCCTGTAGCTGCACGGCAAAGAGTCAATAACCGCGTTAATTTGTCTTTTGTGGCTGTGCGCCACAGAATATAAAGTCGTATTAGGTTTTCGTAGCTGGGAGCAACAGACTTGATAGCCGTATGAACTTTTTTCTGTAGCTGCAAGGCAAAGAGGTAATAACCGCGTTAATTTGTCTTTTGTGGCTGTGCGCCACAGAATAGATTGTCGTATCAGGTTTTTGTAGCTGGGAGCAACAGACTTGATAGCCGTATGAACTTTTCTCTGTAGCTGCAAGCCAACAAGTCGATAACCGCGATATTTCGTGTTTTGTGGCTGTGCGCCACAGAATATAAAGTCGTATTAGGTTTTTGTAGCTGGGAGCAACAGACTTGATAGCCGTATGATTTTTTTCTGTAGCTGCAAGGCAAAGAGTCAATAACCGCGTTAATTTGTCTTTTGTGGCTGTGCGCCACAGAATATAAAGTCGTATTAGGTTTTCGTAGCTGGGAGCAACAGACTTGATAGCCGTATGAACTTTTTTCTGTAGCTGCAAGGCAAAGAGGTAATAACCGCGTTAATTTGTCTTTTGTGGCTGTGCGCCACAGAATAGATTGTCGTATCAGGTTTTTGTAGCTGGGAGCAACAGACTTGATAGCCGTATGAACTTTTCTCTGTAGCTGCAAGCCAACAAGTCGATAACCGCGATATTTCGTGTTTTGTGGCTGTGCGCCACAGAATATAAAGTCGTATTAGGTTTTCGTAGCTGGGAGCAACAGACTTGATAGCCGTATGATTTTTTTTCTGTAGCTGCAAGGCAAAGAGTCAATAACCGCGTTAATTTGTCTTTTGTGGCTGTGCGCCACAGAATAGATTGTCGTATTAGGTTTTTGTAGCTGGGAGCAACAGATTTGATAGCCGTATGGAATATTCTCTGTAACTGCGAGGCAAAGAGTCAATAACCGCGTTAATTCGTCTTTTGTGGCTGTGCGCCACAGAATATATAGTCGTATTAGGTTTTTGTAGCTGGGAGCAACAGACTTGATAGCCGTATGAACTGTTCTCTGTAGCTGCAAGGCAAAGAGTCGATAACCGCGTTAATTCGTATTTTGTGGCTGTGCGCCACAGAATAGATAGTCGTATTAGGTTTTTTTAGCTGGGAGCAACATACTTGATAGCCGTATAACCTTTTTCCTGTAGCTGCACGGCAAAGAGTCAATAACCGCGTTAATTTGTCTTTTGTGGCTGTGCGCCACAGAATATAAAGTCGTATTAGGTTTTCGTAGCTGGGAGCAACAGACTTGATAGCCGTATGAATTTTTTTCTGTAGCTGCAAGGCAAAGAGGTAATAACCGCGTTAATTTGTCTTTTGTGGCTGTGCGCCACAGAATAGATTGTCGTATCAGGTTTTTGTAGCTGGGAGCAACAGACTTGATAGCCGTATGAACTTTTCTCTGTAGCTGCAAGCCAACAAGTCGATAACCGCGATAATTCGTATTTTGTGGCTGTGCGCCACAGAATAGATTGTCGTATTAGGTTTTTGTAGCTGGGAGCAACAGATTTGATAGCCGTATGAACTGTTCTTTGTAGCTGCAAGGCAAAGAGTCGATAACCGCGTTAATTCGTATTTTGTGGCTGTGCGCCACAGAATAGATAGTCGTATTAGGTTTTTGTAGCTGGGAGCAACATATTTGATAGCCGTATAACCTTTTTCCTGTAGCTGCACGGCAAAGAGTCAATAACCGCGTTAATTTGTCTTTTGTGGCTGTGCGCCACAGAATATAAAGTCGTATTAGGTTTTTGTAGCTGGGAGCAACAGACTTGATAGCCGTATGAACTTTTTTCTGTAGCTGCAAGGCAAAGAGGTAATAACCGCGTTAATTTGTCTTTTGTGGCTGTGCGCCACAGAATAGATTGTCGTATCAGGTTTTTGTAGCTGGGAGCAACAGACTTGATAGCCGTATGAACTTTTTTCTGTAGCTGCAAGGCAAAGAGGTAATAACCGCGTTAATTTGTCTTTTGTGGCTGTGCGCCATAGGATATAAAGTCGTATTAGGTTTTTGTAGCCATGAGCAACAGACTTGATAGCCGTATAAACTTTTTTCTGTAGCTGCAAGGCAAAGAGTCGATAACCGCGTTATATCGTATTTTGTGGCTGTGTGCCACAGAATAGATAGTTGTATTGGGTTTTTCTAGCTGGGAGCAACATACTTGATAGCCATATAAACTTGTTTCTGTAGCTGCACGGCAAAGAGTCAATAACCGCGTTAATTTGTCTTTTGTGGCTGTGCGCCACAGAATATAAAGTCGTATTAGGTTTTTGTAGCTGGGAGCAACAGACTTGATAGCCGTATAAACTTTTTTTCTGTAGCTGCAAGGCAAAGAGGTAATAACCGCGTTAATTTGTCTTTTGTGGCTGTGCGCCACAGAATAGATTGTCGTATCAGGTTTTTGTAGCTGGGAGCAACAGACTTGATAGCCGTATGAACTTTTCTCTGTAGCTGCAAGCCAACAAGTCGATAACCGCGATAATTCGTATTTTGTGGCTGTGCGCCACAGAATAGATTGTCGTATTAGGTTTTTGTAGCTGGGAGCAACAGATTTGATAGCCGTATGAACTGTTCTTTGTAGCTGCAAGGCAAAGAGTCGATAACCGCGTTAATTCGTATTTTGTGGCTGTGCGCCACAGAATAGATAGTCGTATTAGGTTTTTGTAGCTGGGAGCAACATATTTGATAGCCGTATAACCTTTTTTCTGTAGCTGCACGGCAAAGAGTCAATAACCGCGTTAATTTGTCTTTTGTGGCTGTGCGCCACAGAATATAAAGTCGTATTAGGTTTTTGTAGCTGGGAGCAACAGACTTGATAGCCGTATGAACTTTTTTTCTGTAGCTGCAAGGCAAAGAGGTAATAACCGCGTTAATTTGTCTTTTGTGGCTGTGCGCCACAGAATAGATTGTCGTATCAGGTTTTTGTAGCTGGGAGCAACAGACTTGATAGCCGCATGAACTTTTTTCTGTAGCTGCAAGGCAAAGAGGTAATAACCGCGTTAATTTGTCTTTTGTGGCTGTGCGCCATAGGATATAAAGTCGTATTAGGTTTTTGTAGCCATGAGCAACAGACTTGATAGCCGTATAAACTTTTTTCTGTAGCTGCAAGGCAAAGAGTCGATAACCGCGTTATATCGTATTTTGTGGCTGTGTGCCACAGAATAGATAGTTGTATTGGGTTTTTCTAGCTGGGAGCAACATACTTGATAGCCATATAAACTTTTTTTCTGTAGCTGCACGGCAAAGAGTCAATAACCGCGTTAATTTGTCTTTTGTGGCTGTGCGCCACATAATATAAAGTCGTATTAGGTTTTTGTAGCTGGGAGCAACATACTTGATAGCCGTATAAACTTTTTTTCTGTAGCTGCAAGGCAAAGAGGTAAAAACCGCGTTAATTTGTCTTTTGTGGCTGTGCGCCACAGAATATAAAGTCGTATTAGGTTTTTGTAGCTGGGAGCAACAGATTTGATAGCCGTATGAAATGTTCTCTGTAACTGCAAGGCAAAGAGTCAATAACCGCGTTAATTTGTATTTTGTGGCTGTGCGCCACAGAATATAAAGTCGTATTATGTTTTTGTAGTTGGAAGCAACAGACTTGATAGCCGTATGATTTTTTTTTTGTAGCTGCAAGTCAAAATGTCAATAACCGCGTTAATTCGTCTTTGTGGCTGTGCGCCTCAGAATAGATTGTCGTATTAGGTTTTTGTAGCTGGGAGCAACAGATTTGATAGCCGTATGAAATGTTCTCTGTAACTGCGAGGCAAAGAGTCAATAACCGCGTTAATTCGTCTTTTGTGGCTGTGCGCCACAGAATATATAGTCGTATTAGGTTTTTGTAGCTGGGAGCAACAAACTTGATAGCCGTATGAACTTTTCTCTGTAGCTGCAAGCCAACAAGTCGATAACCGCGATAATTTGTATTTTGTGGCTGTGCGCCACAGAATAGATTGTCGTATTAGGTTTTTGTAGCTGGGAGCAACAGATTTGATAGCCGTATAAACTGTTCTCTGTAGCTGCAAGGCAAAGAGTCGATAACCGCGATAATTTGTATTTTGTGGCTGTGCGCCACAGAATAGATTGTCGTATTAGGTTTTTGTAGCTGGGAGCAACAGATTTGATAGCCGTATAAACTGTTCTCTGTAGCTGCAAGGCAAAGAGTCGATAACCGCGTCAATTCGTATTTTGTGGCTGTGCGCCACAGAATAGATAGTCGTATTAGTTTTTTGTAGCTGGGAGCAACATACTTGGTAGCCGTATAACCTTTTTCCTGTAGCTGCACGGCAAAGAGTCAATAACCGCGTTAATTTGTCTTTTGTGGCTGTGCGCCACAGAATAGATTGTCGTATTAGGTTTTTGTAGCTGGGAGCAACAGATTTGATAGCCGTATGAAATATTCTCTGTAACTGCGAGGCAAAGAGTCAATAACCGCGTTAATTCGTCTTTTGTGGCTGTGCGCCACAGAATATATAGTCGTATTAGGTTTTTGTAGCTGGGAGCAACAGACTTGATAGCCGTATGAACTGTTCTCTGTAGCTGCAAGGCAAAGAGTCGATAACCGCGTTAATTCGTATTTTGTGGCTGTGCGCCACAGAATAGATAGTCGTATTAGGTTTTTTTAGCTGGGAGCAACATACTTGATAGCCGTATAACCTTTTTCCTGTAGCTGCACGGCAAATAGTCAATAACCGCGTTAATTTGTCTTTTGTGGCTGTGCGCCACAGAATAGATTGTCGTATCAGGTTTTTGTAGCTGGGAGCAACAGACTTGATAGCCGTATGAACTTTTCTCTGTAGCTGCAAGCCAACAAGTCGATAACCGCGATAATTCGTATTTTGTGGCTGTGCGCCACAGAATAGATTGTCGTATTAGGTTTTTGTAGCTGGGAGCAACAGATTTGATAGCCGTATGAACTGTTCTCTGTAGCTGCAAGGCAAAGAGTCGATAACCGCGTTAATTCGTATTTTGTGGCTGTGCGCCACAGAATAGATAGTCGTATTAGGTTTTTGTAGCTGGGAGCAACATATTTGATAGCCGTATAACCTTTTTCCTGTAGCTGCACGGCAAAGAGTCAATAACCGCGTTAATTTGTCTTTTGGGGCTGTGCGCCACAGAATATAAAGTCGTATTAGGTTTTTGTAGCTGGGAGCAACAGACTTGATAGCCGTATGAACTTTTTTCTGTAGCTGCAAGGCAAAGAGGTAATAACCGCGTTAATTTGTCTTTTGTGGCTGTGCGCCACAGAATAGATTGTCGTATCAGGTTTTTGTAGCTGGGAGCAACAGACTTGATAGCCGTATGAACTTTTTTCTGTAGCTGCAAGGCAAAGAGGTAATAACCGCGTTAATTTGTCTTTTGTGGCTGTGCGCCATAGGATATAAAGTCGTATTAGGTTTTTGTAGCCATGAGCAACAGACTTGATAGCCGTATAAACTTTTTTTTGTAGCTGCAAGGCAAAGAGTCGATAACCGCGTTATATCGTATTTTGTGGCTGTGTGCCACAGAATAGATAGTTGTATTGGGTTTTTCTAGCTGGGAGCAACATACTTGATAGCCATATAAACTTTTTTCTGTAGCTGCACGGCAAAGAGTCAATAACCGCGTTAATTTGTCTTTTGTGGCTGTGCGCCACAGAATATAAAGTCGTATTAGGTTTTTGTAGCTGGGAGCAACAGACTTGATAGCCGTATAAACTTTTTTTCTGTAGCTGCAAGGCAAAGAGATAATAACCGCGTTAATTTGTCTTTTGTGGCTGTGCGCCACAGAATATAAAGTCGTATTAGGTTTTTGTAGCTGGGAGCAACAGATTTGATAGCCGTATGAAATGTTCTCTGTAACTGCAAGGCAAAGAGTCAATAACCGCGTTAATTTGTATTTTGTGGCTGTGCGCCACAGAATATAAAGTCGTATTATGTTTTTGTAGTTGGAAGCAACAGACTTGATAGCCGTATGATTTTTTTTTTGTAGCTGCAAGTCAAAATGTCAATAACCGCGTTAATTCGTCTTTGTGGCTGTGCGCCACAGAATAGATTGTCGTATTAGGTTTTTGTAGCTGGGAGCAACAGATTTGATAGCCGTATGAAATGTTCTCTGTAACTGCGAGGCAAAGAGTCAATAACCGCGTTAATTCGTCTTTTGTGGCTGTGCGCCACAGAATATATAGTCGTATTAGGTTTTTGTAGCTGGGAGCAACAGACTTGATAGCCGTATGAACTTTTCTCTGTAGCTGCAAGCCAACAAGTCGATAACCGCGATAATTTGTATTTTGTGGCTGTGCGCCACAGAATAGATTGTCGTATTAGGTTTTTGTAGCTGGGAGCAACAAATTTGATAGCCGTATGAACTGTTCTCTGTAGCTGCAAGGCAAAGAGTCGATAACCGCGTCAATTCGTATTTTGTGGCTGTGCGCCACAGAATAGATAGTCGTATTAAGTTTTTGTAGCTGGGAGCAACATACTTGGTAGCCGTATAACCTTTTTCCTGTAGCTGCACGGCAAAGAGTCAATAACCGCGTTAATTTGTCTTTTGTGGCTGTGCGCCACAGAATATGAAGTCGTATTAGGTTTTTGTAGCTGGGAGCAACAGACTTGATGGCCGTATGAACTTTTTTCTGTAGCTGCAAGGCAAAGAAGTAATAACCGCGTTAATTTGTCTTTTGTGGCTGTGCGCCACAGAATATATTGTCGTATCAGGTTTTTGTAGCTGGGAGCAACAGACTTGATAGCCGTATGAACTTTTCTCTGTAGCTGCAAGCCAACAAGTCGATAACCGCGATATTTCGTGTTTTGTGGCTGTGCGCCACAGAATAGATTGTCGTATTAGGTTTTTGTAGCTGGGAGCGACAGATTCGATAGCCGTATGAACTGTTCTCTGTAGCTGCAAGGCAAAGAGTCGATAACCGCGTTAATTCGTATTTTGTGGCTGTGCGCCACAGAATAGATAGTCGTATCAGGTTTTTGTAGCTGGGAGCAACATACTTGATAGCCGTATAACCTTTTTCCTGTAGCTGCACGGCAAAGAGTCAATAACCGCGTTAATTTGTCTTTTGTGGCTGTGCGCCACAGAATATAAATTCGTATTAGGTTTTTGTAGCTGGGAGCAACAGACTTGATAGCCGTATGAACTTTTTTCTGTAGCTGCAAGGCAAAGAGGTAATAACCGCGTTAATTTGTCTTTTGTGGCTGTGCGCCACAGGATATAAAGTCGTATTAGGTTTTTGTAGCCATGAGCAACAGACTTGATAGCCGTATAAACTTTTTCTGTAGCTGCAAGGCAAAGAGTCGATAACCGCGTTATATCGTATTTTGTGGCTGTGTGCCACAGAATAGATAGTTGTATTGGGTTTTTCTAGCTGGGAGCAACATACTTGATAGCCATATAAACTTTTTTCTGTAGCTGCACGGCAAAGAGTCAATAACCGCGTTAATTTGTCTTTTGTGGCTGTGCGCCACAGAATATAAAGTCGTATTAGGTTTTTGTAGCTGGGAGCAACAGACTTGATAGCCGTATAAACTTTTTTTTCTGTAGCTGCAAGGCAAAGAGGTAATAACCGCGTTAATTTGTCTTTTGTGGCTGTGCGCCACAGAATATAAAGTCGTATTAGGTTTTTGTAGCTGGAGCAACAGATTTGATAGCCGTATGAAATGTTCTCTGTAACTGCAAGGCAAAGAGTCAATAACCGCGTTAATTTGTATTTTGTGGCTGTGCGCCACAGAATATAAAGTCGTATTATGTTTTTGTAGTTGGAAGCAACATACTTGATAGCCGTATGATTTTTTTTTGTAGCTGCAAGTCAAAATGTCAATAACCGCGTTAATTCGTCTTTGTGGCTGTGCGCCACAGAATATATTGTCGTATTAGGTTTTTGTAGCTGGGAGCAACAGATTTGATAGCCGTATGAAATGTTCTCTGTAACTGCGAGGCAAAGAGTCAATAACCGCGTTAATTCGTCTTTTGTGGCTGTGCGCCACAGAATATATAGTCGTATTAGGTTTTTGTAGCTGGGAGCAACAGACTTGATAGCCGTATGAACTTTTCTCTGTAGCTGCAAGCCAACAAGTCGATAACCGCGATAATTTGTATTTTGTGGCTGTGCGCCACAGAATAGATTGTCGTATTAGGTTTTTGTAGCTGGGAGCAACAGATTTGATAGCCGTATGAACTGTTCTCTGTAGCTGCAAGGCAAAGAGTCGATAACCGCGTCAATTCGTATTTTGTGGCTGTGCGCCACAGAATAGATAGTCGTATTAGGTTTTTGTAGCTGGGAGCAACATACTTGGTAGCCGTATAACCTTTTTCCTGTAGCTGCACGGCAAAGAGTCAATAACCGCGTTAATTTGTCTTTTGTGGCTGTGCGCCACAGAATAGATTGTCGTATTAGGTTTTTGTAGCTGGGAGCAACAGATTTGATAGCCGTATGAAATATTCTCTGTAACTGCGAGGCAAAGAGTCAATAACCGCGTTAATTCGTCTTTTGTGGCTGTGCGCCACAGAATATATAGTCGTATTAGGTTTTTGTAGCTGGGAGCAACAGACTTGATAGCCGTATGAACTGTTCTCTGTAGCTGCAAGGCAAAGAGTCGATAACCGCGTTAATTCGTATTTTGTGGCTGTGCGCCACAGAATAGATAGTCGTATTAGGTTTTTTTAGCTGGGAGCAACATACTTGATAGCCGTATAACCTTTTTCCTGTAGCTGCACGGCAAAGAGTCAATAACCGCGTTAATTTGTCTTTTGTGGCTGTGCGCCACAGAATAGATTGTCGTATCAGGTTTTTGTAGCTGGGAGCAACAGACTTGATAGCCGTATGAACTTTTCTCTGTAGCTGCAAGCCAACAAGTCGATAACCGCGATAATTCGTATTTTGTGGCTGTGCGCCACAGAATAGATTGTCGTATTAGGTTTTTGTAGCTGGGAGCAACATATTTGATAGCCGTATGAACTGTTCTCTGTAGCTGCAAGGCAAAGAGTCGATAACCGCGTTAATTCGTATTTTGTGGCTGTGCGCCACAGAATAGATAGTCGTATTAGGTTTTTGTAGCTGGGAGCAACATATTTGATAGCCGTATAACCTTTTTCCTGTAGCTGCACGGCAAAGAGTCAATAACCGCGTTAATTTGTCTTTTGGGGCTGTGCGCCACAGAATATAAAGTCGTATTAGGTTTTTGTAGCTGGGAGCAACAGACTTGATAGCCGTATGAACTTTTTTCTGTAGCTGCAAGGCAAAGAGGTAATAACCGCGTTAATTTGTCTTTTGTGGCTGTGCGCCACAGAATAGATTGTCGTATCAGGTTTTTGTAGCTGGGAGCAACAGACTTGATAGCCGTATGAACTTTTTTCTGTAGCTGCAAGGCAAAGAGGTAATAACCGCGTTAATTTGTCTTTTGTGGCTGTGCGCCATAGGATATAAAGTCGTATTAGGTTTTTGTAGCCATGAGCAACAGACTTGATAGCCGTATAAACTTTTTTTGTAGCTGCAAGGCAAAGAGTCGATAACCGCGTTATATCGTATTTTGTGGCTGTGTGCCACAGAATAGATAGTTGTATTGGGTTTTTCTAGCTGGGAGCAACATACTTGATAGCCATATAAACTTTTTTCTGTAGCTGCACGGCAAAGAGTCAATAACCGCGTTAATTTGTCTTTTGTGGCTGTGCGCCACAGAATATAAAGTCGTATTAGGTTTTTGTAGCTGGGAGCAACAGACTTGATAGCCGTATAAACTTTTTTTCTGTAGCTGCAAGGCAAAGAGATAATAACCGCGTTAATTTGTCTTTTGTGGCTGTGCGCCACAGAATATAAAGTCGTATTAGGTTTTTGTAGCTGGGAGCAACAGATTTGATAGCCGTATGAAATGTTCTCTGTAACTGCAAGGGAAAGAGTCAATAACCGCGTTAATTTGTATTTTGTGGCTGTGCGCCACAGAATATAAAGTCGTATTATGTTTTTGTAGTTGGAAGCAACAGACTTGATAGCCGTATGATTTTTTTTTGTAGCTGCAAGTCAAAATGTCAATAACCGCGTTAATTCGTCTTTGTGGCTGTGCGCCACAGAATAGATTGTCGTATTAGGTTTTTGTAGCTGGGAGCAACAGATTTGATAGCCGTATGAAATGTTCTCTGTAACTGCGAGGCAAAGAGTCAATAACCGCGTTAATTCGTCTTTTGTGGCTGTGCGCCACAGAATATATAGTCGTATTAGGTTTTTGTAGCTGGGAGCAACAGACTTGATAGCCGTATGAACTTTTTTATGTAGCTGCACGGCAAAGAGTCAATAACCGCGTTAATTTGTCTTTTGTGGCTGTGCGCCACAGAATATAAAGTCGTATTAGGTTTTTGTAGCTGGGAGCAACAGACTTGATAGCCGTATAAACTTTTTTTCTGTAGCTGCAAGGCAAAGAGATAATAACCGCGTTAATTTGTCTTTTGTGGCTGTGCGCCACAGAATATAAAGTCGTATTAGGTTTTTGTAGCTGGGAGCAACAGATTTGATAGCCGTATGAAATGTTCTCTGTAACTGCAAGGCAAAGAGTCAATAACCGCGTTAATTTGTATTTTGTGGCTGTGCGCCACAGAATATAAAGTCGTATTATGTTTTTGTAGTTGGAAGCAACAGACTTGATAGCCGTATGATTTTTTTTTTGTAGCTGCAAGTCAAAATGTCAATAACCGCGTTAATTCGTCTTTGTGGCTGTGCGCCACAGAATAGATTGTCGTATTAGGTTTTTGTAGCTGGGAGCAACAGATTTGATAGCCGTATGAAATGTTCTCTGTAACTGCGAGGCAAAGAGTCAATAACCGCGTTAATTCGTCTTTTGTGGCTGTGCGCCACAGAATATATAGTCGTATTAGGTTTTTGTAGCTGGGAGCAACAGACTTGATAGCCGTATGAACTTTTCTCTGTAGCTGCAAGCCAACAAGTCGATAACCGCGATAATTTGTATTTTGTGGCTGTGCGCCACAGAATAGATTGTCGTATTAGGTTTTTGTAGCTGGGAGCAACAAATTTGATAGCCGTATGAACTGTTCTCTGTAGCTGCAAGGCAAAGAGTCGATAACCGCGTCAATTCGTATTTTGTGGCTGTGCGCCACAGAATAGATAGTCGTATTAAGTTTTTGTAGCTGGGAGCAACATACTTGGTAGCCGTATAACCTTTTTCCTGTAGCTGCACGGCAAAGAGTCAATAACCGCGTTAATTTGTCTTTTGTGGCTGTGCGCCACAGAATATGAAGTCGTATTAGGTTTTTGTAGCTGGGAGCAACAGACTTGATGGCCGTATGAACTTTTTTCTGTAGCTGCAAGGCAAAGAAGTAATAACCGCGTTAATTTGTCTTTTGTGGCTGTGCGCCACAGAATATATTGTCGTATCAGGTTTTTGTAGCTGGGAGCAACAGACTTGATAGCCGTATGAACTTTTCTCTGTAGCTGCAAGCCAACAAGTCGATAACCGCGATATTTCGTGTTTTGTGGCTGTGCGCCACAGAATAGATTGTCGTATTAGGTTTTTGTAGCTGGGAGCGACAGATTTGATAGCCGTATGAACTGTTCTCTGTAGCTGCAAGGCAAAGAGTCGATAACCGCGTTAATTCGTATTTTGTGGCTGTGCGCCACAGAATAGATAGTCGTATCAGGTTTTTGTAGCTGGGAGCAACATACTTGATAGCCGTATAACCTTTTTCCTGTAGCTGCACGGCAAAGAGTCAATAACCGCGTTAATTTGTCTTTTGTGGCTGTGCGCCACAGAATATAAATTCGTATTAGGTTTTTGTAGCTGGGAGCAACAGACTTGATAGCCGTATGAACTTTTTTCTGTAGCTGCAAGGCAAAGAGGTAATAACCGCGTTAATTTGTCTTTTGTGGCTGTGCGCCACAGGATATAAAGTCGTATTAGGTTTTTGTAGCCATGAGCAACAGACTTGATAGCCGTATAAACTTTTTTCTGTAGCTGCAAGGCAAAGAGTCGATAACCGCGTTATATCGTATTTTGTGGCTGTGTGCCACAGAATATATAGTTGTATTGGGTTTTTCTAGCTGGGAGCAACATACTTGATAGCCATATAAACTTTTTTCTGTAGCTGCACGGCAAAGAGTCAATAACCGCGTTAATTTGTCTTTTGTGGCTGTGCGCCACAGAATATAAAGTCGTATTAGGTTTTTGTAGCTGGGAGCAACAGACTTGATAGCCGTATAAACTTTTTTTTCTGTAGCTGCAAGGCAAAGAGGTAATAACCGCGTTAATTTGTCTTTTGTGGCTGTGCGCCACAGAATATAAAGTCGTATTAGGTTTTTGTAGCTGGGAGCAACAGATTTGATAGCCGTATGAAATGTTCTCTGTAACTGCAAGGCAAAGAGTCAATAACCGCGTTAATTTGTATTTTGTGGCTGTGCGCCACAGAATATAAAGTCGTATTATGTTTTTGTAGTTGGAAGCAACAGACTTGATAGCCGTATGATTTTTTTTTTGTAGCTGCAAGTCAAAATGTCAATAACCGCGTTAATTCGTCCTTGTGGCTGTGCGCCACAGAATATATTGTCGTATTAGGTTTTTGTAGCTGGGAGCAACAGATTTGATAGCCGTATGAAATGTTCTCTGTAACTGCGAGGCAAAGAGTCAATAACCGCGTTAATTCGTCTTTTGTGGCTGTGCGCCACAGAATATATAGTCGTATTAGGTTTTTGTAGCTGGGAGCAACATACTTGGTAGCCGTATAACCTTTTTCCTGTAGCTGCACGGCAAAGAGTCAATAACCGCGTTAATTTGTCTTTTGTGGCTGTGCGCCACAGAATATAAAGTCGTATTAGGTTTTTGTAGCTGGGAGCAACAGACTTGATGGCCGTATGAACTTTTTTCTGTAGCTGCAAGGCAAAGAAGTAATAACCGCGTTAATTTGTCTTTTGTGGCTGTGCGCCACAGAATAGATTGTCGTATCAGGTTTTTGTAGCTGGGAGCAACAGACTTGATAGCCGTATGAACTTTTCTCTGTAGCTGCAAGCCAACAAGTCGATAACCGCGATATTTCGTGTTTTGTGGCTGTGCGCCACAGAATAGATTGTCGTATTAGGTTTTTGTAGCTGGGAGCAACAGATTTGATAGCCGTATGAACTGTTCTCTGTAGCTGCAAGGCAAAGAGTCGATAACCGCGTTAATTCGTATTTTGTGGCTGTGCGCCACAGAATAGATAGTCGTATCAGGTTTTTGTAGCTGGGAGCAACATACTTGATAGCCGTATAACCTTTTTCCTGTAGCTGCACGGCAAAGAGTCAATAACCGCGTTAATTTGTGTCTTTTGTGGCTGTGCGCCACAGAATATAAAGTCGTAT
The DNA here is from genome assembly GCA_964036275.1 of Litoditis marina. Taxonomy (NCBI): domain Eukaryota; kingdom Metazoa; phylum Nematoda; class Chromadorea; order Rhabditida; family Rhabditidae; genus Litoditis; species Litoditis marina. The sequence goes on along the minus strand of CAXIWQ010000318.1, from coordinate 50,029 downwards.
TAGGTTTTTGTAGCTGGGAGCAACAGACTTGATAGCCGTATGAACGTTTTTCTGTAGCTGCAAGGCAAAGAGGTAATAACCGCGTTAATTTGTCTTTTGTGGCTGTGCGCCACAGAATAGATTGTCGTATCAGGTTTTTGTAGCTGGGAGCAACAGACTTGATAGCCGTATGAACTTTTTTCTGTAGCTGCAAGGCAAAGAGGTAATAACCGCGTTAATTTGTCTTTTGTGGCTGTGCGCCACAGGATATAAAGTCGTATTAGGTTTTTGTAGCCATGAGCAACAGACTTGATAGCCGTATAAACTTTTTTCTGTAGCTGCAAGGCAAAGAGTCGATAACCGCGTTATATCGTATTTTGGGGCTGTGTGCCACAGAATAGATAGTTGTATTGGGTTTTTCTAGCTGGGAGCAACATACTTGATAGCCATATAAACTTTTTTCTGTAGCTGCACGGCAAAGAGTCAATAACCGCGTTAATTTGTCTTTTGTGGCTGTGCGCCACAGAATATAAAGTCGTATTAGGTTTTTGTAGCTGGGAGCAACAGACTTGATAGCCGTATAAACTTTTTTTCTGTAGCTGCAAGGCAAAGAGGTAATAACCGCGTTAATTTGTCTTTTGTGGCTGTGCGCCACAGAATATAAAGTCGTATTAGGTTTTTGTAGCTGGGAGCAACAGATTTGATAGCCGTATGAAATGTTCTCTGTAACTGCATAGCAAAGAGTCAATAACCGCGTTAATTTGTATTTTGTGGCTGTGCGCCACAGAATATAAAGTCGTATTATGTTTTTGTAGTTGGAAGCAACAGACTTGATAGCCGTATGATTTTTTTTTTGTAGCTGCAAGTCAAAATGTCAATAACCGCGTTAATTCGTCTTTGTGGCTGTGCGCCACAGAATAGATTGTCGTATCAGGTTTTTGTAGCTGGGAGCAACAGACTTGATAGCCGTATGAACTTTTTTCTGTAGCTGCAAGGCAAAGAGGTAATAACCGCGTTAATTTGTCTTTTGTGGCTGTGCGCCACAGGATATAAAGTCGTATTAGGTTTTTGTAGCCATGAGCAACAGACTTGATAGCCGTATAAACTTTTTTCTGTAGCTGCAAGGCAAAGAGTCGATAACCGCGTTATATCGTATTTTGTGGCTGTGCGCCACAGAATAGATAGTCGTATCAGGTTTTTGTAGCTGGGAGCAACATACTTGATAGCCGTATAACCTTTTTCCTGTAGCTGCACGGCAAAGAGTCAATAACCGCGTTAATTTGTGTCTTTTGTGGCTGTGCGCCACAGAATATAAAGTCGTATTAGGTTTTTGTAGCTGGGAGCAACAGACTTGATAGCCGTATGAACTTTTTTCTGTAGCTGCAAGGCAAAGAGGTAATAACCGCGTTAATTTGTCTTTTGTGGCTGTGCGCCACAGAATAGATTGTCGTATCAGGTTTTTGTAGCTGGGAGCAACAGACTTGATAGCCGTATGAACTTTTTTCTGTAGCTGCAAGGCAAAGAGGTAATAACCGCGTTAATTTGTCTTTTGTGGCTGTGCGCCACAGGATATAAAGTCGTATTAGGTTTTTGTAGCCATGAGCAACAGACTTGATAGCCGTATAAACTTTTTTCTGTAGCTGCAAGGCAAAGAGTCGATAACCGCGTTATATCGTATTTTGGGGCTGTGTGCCACAGAATAGATAGTTGTATTGGGTTTTTCTAGCTGGGAGCAACATACTTGATAGCCGTATGAACTTTTCTCTGTAGCTGCAAGCCAACAAGTCGATAACCGCGATAATTTGTATTTTGTGGCTGTGCGCCACAGAATAGATTGTCGTATTAGGTTTTTGTAGCTGGGAGCAACAGATTTGATAGCCGTATGAACTGTTCTCTGTAGCTGCAAGGCAAAGAGTCGATAACCGCGTCAATTCGTATTTTGTGGCTGTGCGCCACAGAATAGATAGTCGTATTAGGTTTTTGTAGCTGGGAGCAACATACTTGGTAGCCGTATAACCTTTTTCCTGTAGCTGCACGGCAAAGAGTCAATAACCGCGTTAATTTGTCTTTTGTGGCTGTGCGCCACAGAATATAAAGTCGTATTAGGTTTTTGTAGCTGGGAGCAACAGACTTGATGGCCGTATGAACTTTTTTCTGTAGCTGCAAGGCAAAGAAGTAATAACCGCGTTAATTTGTCTTTTGTGGCTGTGCGCCACAGAATAGATTGTCGTATCAGGTTTTTGTAGCTGGGAGCAACAGACTTGATAGCCGTATGAACTTTTCTCTGTAGCTGCAAGCCAACAAGTCGATAACCGCGATATTTCGTGTTTTGTGGCTGTGCGCCACAGAATAGATTGTCGTATTAGGTTTTTGTAGCTGGGAGCAACAGATTTGATAGCCGTATGAACTGTTCTCTGTAGCTGCAAGGCAAAGAGTCGATAACCGCGTTAATTCGTATTTTGTGGCTGTGCGCCACAGAATAGATAGTCGTATCAGGTTTTTGTAGCTGGGAGCAACATACTTGATAGCCGTATAACCTTTTTCCTGTAGCTGCACGGCAAAGAGTCAATAACCGCGTTAATTTGTGTCTTTTGTGGCTGTGCGCCACAGAATATAAAGTCGTATTAGGTTTTTGTAGCTGGGAGCAACAGACTTGATAGCCGTATGAACTTTTTTCTGTAGCTGCAAGGCAAAGAGGTAATAACCGCGTTAATTTGTCTTTTGTGGCTGTGCGCCACAGAATAGATTGTCGTATCAGGTTTTCGTAGCTGGGAGCAACAGACTTGATAGCCGTATGAACTTTTTTCTGTAGCTGCAAGGCAAAGAGGTAATAACCGCGTTAATTTGTCTTTTGTGGCTGTGCGCCACAGGATATAAAGTCGTATTAGGTTTTTGTAGCCATGAGCAACAGACTTGATAGCCGTATAAACTTTTTTCTGTAGCTGCAAGGCAAAGAGTCGATAACCGCGTTATATCGTATTTTGGGGCTGTGTGCCACAGAATAGATAGTTGTATTGGGTTTTTCTAGCTGGGAGCAACATACTTGATAGCCATATAAACTTTTTTCTGTAGCTGCACGGCAAAGAGTCAATAACCGCGTTAATTTGTCTTTTGTGGCTGTGCGCCACAGAATATAAAGTCGTATTAGGTTTTTGTAGCTGGGAGCAACAGACTTGATAGCCGTATAAACTTTTTTTCTGTAGCTGCAAGGCAAAGAGGTAATAACCGCGTTAATTTGTCTTTTGTGGCTGTGCGCCACAGAATATAAAGTCGTATTAGGTTTTTGTAGCTGGGAGCAACAGATTTGATAGCCGTATCTCTGTAACTGCAAGGCAAAGAGTCAATAACCGCGTTAATTTGTATTTTGTGGCTGTGCGCCACAGAATATAAAGTCGTATTATGTTTTTGTAGTTGGAAGCAACAGACTTGATAGCCGTATGATTTTTTTTTGTGGCTGCAAGTCAAAATGTCAATAACCGCGTTAATTCGTCTTTGTGGCTGTGCGCCACAGAATAGATTGTCGTATCAGGTTTTTGTAGCTGGGAGCAACAGACTTGATAGCCGTATGAACTTTTTTCTGTAGCTGCAAGGCAAAGAGGTAATAACCGCGTTAATTTGTCTTTTGTGGCTGTGCGCCACAGGATATAAAGTCGTATTAGGTTTTTGTAGCCATGAGCAACAGACTTGATAGCCGTATAAACTTTTTTCTGTAGCTGCAAGGCAAAGAGTCGATAACCGCGTTATATCGTATTTTGTGGCTGTGCGCCACAGAATAGATAGTCGTATCAGGTTTTTGTAGCTGGGAGCAACATACTTGATAGCCGTATAACCTTTTTCCTGTAGCTGCACGGCAAAGAGTCAATAACCGCGTTAATTTGTGTCTTTTGTGGCTGTGCGCCACAGAATATAAAGTCGTATTAGGTTTTTGTAGCTGGGAGCAACAGACTTGATAGCCGTATGAACTTTTTTCTGTAGCTGCAAGGCAAAGAGGTAATAACCGCGTTAATTTGTCTTTTGTGGCTGTGCGCCACAGAATAGATTGTCGTATCAGGTTTTTGTAGCTGGGAGCAACAGACTTGATAGCCGTATGAACTTTTTTCTGTAGCTGCAAGGCAAAGAGGTAATAACCGCGTTAATTTGTCTTTTGTGGCTGTGCGCCACAGGATATAAAGTCGTATTAGGTTTTTGTAGCCATGAGCAACAGACTTGATAGCCGTATAAACTTTTTTCTGTAGCTGCAAGGCAAAGAGTCGATAACCGCGTTATATCGTATTTTGGGGCTGTGTGCCACAGAATAGATAGTTGTATTGGGTTTTTCTAGCTGGGAGCAACATACTTGATAGCCATATAAACTTTTTTCTGTAGCTGCACGGCAAAGAGTCAATAACCGCGTTAATTTGTCTTTTGTGGCTGTGCGCCACAGAATATAAAGTCGTATTAGGTTTTTGTAGCTGGGAGCAACAGACTTGATAGCCGTATAAACTTTTTTTCTGTAGCTGCAAGGCAAAGAGGTAATAACCGCGTTAATTTGTCTTTTGTGGCTGTGCGCCACAGAATATAAAGTCGTATTAGATTTTTGTAGCTGGGAGCAACAGATTTGATAGCCGTATGAAATGTTCTCTGTAACTGCAAGGCAAAGAGTCAATAACCGCGTTAATTTGTATTTTGTGGCTGTGCGCCACAGAATATAAAGTCGTATTATGTTTTTGTAGTTGGAAGCAACAGACTTGATAGCCGTATGATTTTTTTTTTGTAGCTGCAAGTCAAAATGTCAATAACCGCGTTAATTCGTCTTTGTGGCTGTGCGCCACAGAATAGATTGTCGTATCAGGTTTTTGTAGCTGGGAGCAACAGACTTGATAGCCGTATGAACTTTTTTCTGTAGCTGCAAGGCAAAGAGGTAATAACCGCGTTAATTTGTGTCTTTTGTGGCTGTGCGCCACAGAATATAAAGTCGTATTAGGTTTTTGTAGCTGGGAGCAACAGACTTGATAGCCGTATGAACTTTTTTCTGTAGCTGCAAGGCAAAGAGGTAATAACCGCGTTAATTTGTCTTTTGTGGCTGTGCGCCACAGAATAGATTGTCGTATCAGGTTTTTGTAGCTGGGAGCAACAGACTTGATAGCCGTATGAACTTTTTTCTGTAGCTGCAAGGCAAAGAGGTAATAACCGCGTTAATTTGTCTTTTGTGGCTGTGCGCCACAGGATATAAAGTCGTATTAGGTTTTTGTAGCCATGAGCAACAGACTTGATAGCCGTATAAACTTTTTTCTGTAGCTGCAAGGCAAAGAGTCGATAACCGCGTTATATCGTATTTTGGGGCTGTGTGCCACAGAATAGATAGTTGTATTGGGTTTTTCTAGCTGGGAGCAACATACTTGATAGCCATATAAACTTTTTTCTGTAGCTGCACGGCAAAGAGTCAATAACCGCGTTAATTTGTCTTTTGTGGCTGTGCGCCACAGAATATAAAGTCGTATTAGGTTTTTGTAGCTGGGAGCAACAGACTTGATAGCCGTATAAACTTTTTTTCTGTAGCTGCAAGGCAAAGAGGTAATAACCGCGTTAATTTGTCTTTTGTGGCTGTGCGCCATAGAATATAAAGTCGTATTAGATTTTTGTAGCTGGGAGCAACAGATTTGATAGCCGTATGAAATGTTCTCTGTAACTGCAAGGCAAAGAGTCAATAACCGCGTTAATTTGTATTTTGTGGCTGTGCGCCACAGAATATAAAGTCGTATTATGTTTTTGTAGTTGGAAGCAACAGACTTGATAGCCGTATGATTTTTTTTTTGTAGCTGCAAGTCAAAATGTCAATAACCGCGTTAATTCGTCTTTGTGGCTGTGCGCCACAGAATAGATTGTCGTATCAGGTTTTTGTAGCTGGGAGCAACAGACTTGATAGCCGTATGAACTTTTTTCTGTAGCTGCAAGGCAAAGAGGTAATAACCGCGTTAATTTGTCTTTTGTGGCTGTGCGCCACAGGATATAAAGTCGTATTAGGTTTTTGTAGCCATGAGCAACAGACTTGATAGCCGTATAAACTTTTTTCTGTAGCTGCAAGGCAAAGAGTCGATAACCGCGTTATATCGTATTTTGTGGCTGTGTGCCACAGAATAGATAGTTGTATTGGGTTTTTCTAGCTGGGAACAACATACTTGATAGCCATATAAACTTTTTTCTGTAGCTGCACGGCAAAGAGTCAATAACCGCGTTAATTTGTCGTTTGTGGCTGTGCGCCACAGAATATAAAGTCGTATTAGGTTTTTGTAGCTGGGAGCAACAGACTTGATAGCCGTATGAACTTTTTTCTGTAGCTGCAAGGCAAAGAGTCGATAACCGCGTTATATCGTATTTTGTGGCTGTGTGCCACAGAATAGATAGTTGTATTGGGTTTTTCTAGCTGGGAGCAACATACTTGATAGCCATATAAACTTTTTTTCTGTAGCTGCACGGCAAAGAGTCAATAACCGCGTTAATTTGTCTTTTGTGGCTGTGCGCCACAGAATAGATTGTCGTATCAGGTTTTTGTAGCTGGGAGCAACAGACTTGATAGCCGTATGAACTTTTTTCTGTAGCTGCAAGGCAAAGAGGTAATAACCGCGTTAATTTGTCTTTTGTGGCTGTGCGCCACAGGATATAAAGTCGTATTAGGTTTGTGTAGCCATGAGCAACAGACTTGATAGCCGTATAAACTTTTTTCTGTAGCTGCAAGGCAAAGAGTCGATAACCGCGTTATATCGTATTTTGTGGCTGTGTGCCACAGAATAGATACTTGTATTGGGTTTTTCTAGCTGGGAGCAACATACTTGATAGCCATATAAACTTTTTTCTGTAGCTGCACGGCAAAGAGTCAATAACCGCGTTAATTTGTCTTTTGTGGCTGTGCGCCACAGAATATAAAGTCGTATTAGGTTTTTGTAGCTGGGGAGCAACAGACTTGATAGCCGTATAAACTTTTTTCTGTAGCTGCAAGGCAAAGAGGTAATAACCGCGTTAATTTGTCTTTTGTGGCTGTGCGCCACAGAATATAAAGTCGTATTAGGTTTTTGTAGTTGGAAGCAACAGACTTGATAGCCGTATGATTTTTTTTTTGTAGCTGCAAGTCAAAATGTCAATAACCGCGTTAATTCGTCTTTGCGGCTGTGCGCCACAGAATAGATTGTCGTATCAGGTTTTTGTAGCTGGGAGCAACAGACTTGATAGCCGTATGAACTTTTTTCTGTAGCTGCAAGGCAAAGAGGTAATAACCGCGTTAATTTGTCTTTTGTGGCTGTGCGCCACAGGATATAAAGTCGTATTAGGTTTTTGTAGCCATGAGCAACAGACTTGATAGCCGTATAAACTTTTTTCTGTAGCTGCAAGGCAAAGAGTCGATAACCGCGTTATATCGTATTTTGTGGCTGTGTGCCACAGAATAGATAGTTGTATTGGGTTTTTCTAGCTGGGAGCAACATACTTGATAGCCATATAAACTTTTTTCTGTAGCTGCACGGCAAAGAGTCAATAACCGCGTTAATTTGTCTTTTGTGGCTGTGCGCCACAGAATATAAAGTCGTATTAGGTTTTTGTAGCTGGGAGCAACAGACTTGATAGCCGTATAAACTTTTTTTCTGTAGCTGCAAGGCAAAGAGGTAATAACCGCGTTAATTTGTCTTTTGTGGCTGTGCGCCACAGAATATAAAGTCGTATTAGATTTTTGTAGCTGGGAGCAACAGATTTGATAGCCGTATGAAATGTTCTCTGTAACTGCAAGGCAAAGAGTCAATAACCGCGTTAATTTGTATTTTGTGGCTGTGCGCCACAGAATATAAAGTCGTATTATGTTTTTGTAGTTGGAAGCAACAGACTTGATAGCCGTATGATTTTTTTTTTGTAGCTGCAAGTCAAAATGTCAATAACCGCGTTAATTCGTCTTTGTGGCTGTGCGCCACAGAATAGATTGTCGTATCAGGTTTTTGTAGCTGGGAGCAACAGACTTGATAGCCGTATGAACTTTTTTCTGTAGCTGCAAGGCAAAGAGGTAATAACCGCGTTAATTTGTCTTTTGTGGCTGTGCGCCACAGGATATAAAGTCGTATTAGGTTTTTGTAGCCATGAGCAACAGACTTGATAGCCGTATAAACTTTTTTCTGTAGCTGCAAGGCAAAGAGTCGATAACCGCGTTATATCGTATTTTGTGGCTGTGTGCCACAGAATAGATAGTTGTATTGGGTTTTTCTAGCTGGGAACAACATACTTGATAGCCATATAAACTTTTTTCTGTAGCTGCACGGCAAAGAGTCAATAACCGCGTTAATTTGTCGTTTGTGGCTGTGCGCCACAGAATATAAAGTCGTATTAGGTTTTTGTAGCTGGGAGCAACAGACTTGATAGCCGTATGAACTTTTTTCTGTAGCTGCAAGGCAAAGAGTCGATAACCGCGTTATATCGTATTTTGTGGCTGTGTGCCACAGAATAGATAGTTGTATTGGGTTTTTCTAGCTGGGAGCAACATACTTGATAGCCATATAAACTTTTTTTCTGTAGCTGCACGGCAAAGAGTCAATAACCGCGTTAATTTGTCTTTTGTGGCTGTGCGCCACAGAATAGATTGTCGTATCAGGTTTTTGTAGCTGGGAGCAACAGACTTGATAGCCGTATGAACTTTTTTCTGTAGCTGCAAGGCAAAGAGGTAATAACCGCGTTAATTTGTCTTTTGTGGCTGTGCGCCACAGGATATAAAGTCGTATTAGGTTTGTGTAGCCATGAGCAACAGACTTGATAGCCGTATAAACTTTTTTCTGTAGCTGCAAGGCAAAGAGTCGATAACCGCGTTATATCGTATTTTGTGGCTGTGTGCCACAGAATAGATACTTGTATTGGGTTTTTCTAGCTGGGAGCAACATACTTGATAGCCATATAAACTTTTTTCTGTAGCTGCACGGCAAAGAGTCAATAACCGCGTTAATTTGTCTTTTGTGGCTGTGCGCCACAGAATATAAAGTCGTATTAGGTTTTTGTAGCTGGGAGCAACAGACTTGATAGCCGTATAAACTTTTTTCTGTAGCTGCAAGGCAAAGAGGTAATAACCGCGTTAATTTGTCTTTTGTGGCTGTGCGCCACAGAATATAAAGTCGTATTAGGTTTTTGTAGTTGGAAGCAACAGACTTGATAGCCGTATGATTTTTTTTTTGTAGCTGCAAGTCAAAATGTCAATAACCGCGTTAATTCGTCTTTGCGGCTGTGCGCCACAGAATAGATTGTCGTATCAGGTTTTTGTAGCTGGGAGCAACAGACTTGATAGCCGTATGAACTTTTTTCTGTAGCTGCAAGGCAAAGAGGTAATAACCGCGTTAATTTGTCTTTTGTGGCTGTGCGCCACAGGATATAAAGTCGTATTAGGTTTTTGTAGCCATGAGCAACAGACTTGATAGCCGTATAAACTTTTTTCTGTAGCTGCAAGGCAAAGAGTCGATAACCGCGTTATATCGTATTTTGTGGCTGTGTGCCACAGAATAGATAGTTGTATTGGGTTTTTCTAGCTGGGAACAACATACTTGATAGCCATATAAACTTTTTTCTGTAGCTGCACGGCAAAGAGTCAATAACCGCGTTAATTTGTCTTTTGTGGCTGTGCGCCACAGAATATAAAGTCGTATTAGGTTTTTGTAGCTGGGAGCAACAGACTTGATAGCCGTATAAACTTTTTTTCTGTAGCTGCAAGGCAAAGAGGTAATAACCGCGTTAATTTGTCTTTTGTGGCTGTGCGCCACAGAATATAAAGTCGTATTAGGTTTTTGTAGCTGGGAGCAACAGATTTGATAGCCGTATGAAATGTTCTCTGTAACTGCAAGGCAAAGAGTCAATAACCGCGTTAATTTGTATTTTGTGGCTGTGCGCCACAGAATATAAAGTCGTATTATGTTTTTGTAGTTGGAAGCAACAGACTTGATAGCCGTATGATTTTTTTTTTGTAGCTGCAAGTCAAAATGTCAATAACCGCGTTAATTCGTCTTTGTGGCTGTGCGCCACAGAATAGATTGTCGTATCAGGTTTTTGTAGCTGGGAGCAACAGACTTGATAGCCGTATGAACTTTTTTCTGTAGCTGCAAGGCAAAGAGGGTAATAACCGCGTTAATTTGTCTTTTGTGGCTGTGCGCCACAGGATATAAAGTCGTATTAGGTTTTTGTAGCCATGAGCAACAGACTTGATAGCCGTATAAACTTTTTTCTGTAGCTGCAAGGCAAAGAGTCGATAACCGCGTTATATCGTATTTTGTGGCTGTGTGCCACAGAATAGATAGTTGTATTGGGTTTTTCTAGCTGGGAACAACATACTTGATAGCCATATAAACTTTTTTCTGTAGCTGCACGGCAAAGAGTCAATAACCGCGTTAATTTGTCGTTTGTGGCTGTGCGCCACAGAATATAAAGTCGTATTAGGTTTTTGTAGCTGGGAGCAACAGACTTGATAGCCGTATGAACTTTTTTCTGTAGCTGCAAGGCAAAGAGTCGATAACCGCGTTATATCGTATTTTGTGGCTGTGTGCCACAGAATAGATAGTTGTATTGGGTTTTTCTAGCTGGGAGCAACATACTTGATAGCCATATAAACTTTTTTCTGTAGCTGCACGGCAAAGAGTCAATAACCGCGTTAATTTGTCTTTTGTGGCTGTGCGCCACAGAATAGATTGTCGTATCAGGTTTTTGTAGCTGGGAGCAACAGACTTGATAGCCGTATGAACTTTTTTCTGTAGCTGCAAGGCAAAGAGGTAATAACCGCGTTAATTTGTCTTTTGTGGCTGTGCGCCACAGGATATAAAGTCGTATTAGGTTTGTGTAGCCATGAGCAACAGACTTGATAGCCGTATAAACTTTTTTCTGTAGCTGCAAGGCAAAGAGTCGATAACCGCGTTATATCGTATTTTGTGGCTGTGTGCCACAGAATAGATACTTGTATTGGGTTTTTCTAGCTGGGAGCAACATACTTGATAGCCATATAAACTTTTTTCTGTAGCTGCACGGCAAAGAGTCAATAACCGCGTTAATTTGTCTTTTGTGGCTGTGCGCCACAGAATATAAAGTCGTATTAGGTTTTTGTAGCTGGAGCAACAGACTTGATAGCCGTATAAACTTTTTTCTGTAGCTGCAAGGCAAAGAGGTAATAACCGCGTTAATTTGTCTTTTGTGGCTGTGCGCCACAGAATATAAAGTCGTATTAGGTTTTTGTAGTTGGAAGCAACAGACTTGATAGCCGTATGATTTTTTTTTTGTAGCTGCAAGTCAAAATGTCAATAACCGCGTAATTCGTCTTTGCGGCTGTGCGCCACAGAATAGATTGTCGTATCAGGTTTTTGTAGCTGGGAGCAACAGACTTGATAGCCGTATGAACTTTTTTCTGTAGCTGCAAGGCAAAGAGGTAATAACCGCGTTAATTTGTCTTTTGTGGCTGTGCGCCACAGGATATAAAGTCGTATTAGGTTTTTGTAGCCATGAGCAACAGACTTGATAGCCGTATAAACTTTTTTCTGTAGCTGCAAGGCAAAGAGTCGATAACCGCGTTATATCGTATTTTGTGGCTGTGTGCCACAGAATAGATAGTTGTATTGGGTTTTTCTAGCTGGGAACAACATACTTGATAGCCATATAAACTTTTTTCTGTAGCTGCACGGCAAAGAGTCAATAACCGCGTTAATTTGTCTTTTGTGGCTGTGCGCCACAGAATATAAAGTCGTATTAGGTTTTTGTAGCTGGGAGCAACAGACTTGATAGCCGTATAAACTTTTTTTCTGTAGCTGCAAGGCAAAGAGTCAATAACCGCGTTAATTTGTCTTTTGTGGCTGTGCGCCACAGAATATAAAGTCGTATTAGGTTTTTGTAGCTGGGAGCAACAGACTTGATAGCCGTATAAACTTTTTTCTGTAGCTGCAAGGCAAAGAGGTAATAACCGCGTTAATTTGTCTTTTGTGGCTGTGCGCCACAGAATATAAAGTCGTATTAGGTTTTTGTAGTTGGAAGCAACAGACTTGATAGCCGTATGATTTTTTTTTGTAGCTGCAAGTCAAAATGTCAATAACCGCGTTAATTCGTCTTTGCGGCTGTGCGCCACAGAATAGATTGTCGTATCAGGTTTTTGTAGCTGGGAGCAACAGACTTGATAGCCGTATGAACTTTTTTCTGTAGCTGCAAGGCAAAGAGGTAATAACCGCGTTAATTTGTCTTTTGTGGCTGTGCGCCACAGGATATAAAGTCGTATTAGGTTTTTGTAGCCATGAGCAACAGACTTGATAGCCGTATAAACTTTTTTCTGTAGCTGCAAGGCAAAGAGTCGATAACCGCGTTATATCGTATTTGTGGCTGTGTGCCACAGAATAGATAGTTGTATTGGGTTTTTCTAGCTGGGAACAACATACTTGATAGCCATATAAACTTTTTTCTGTAGCTGCACGGCAAAGAGTCAATAACCGCGTTAATTTGTCTTTTGTGGCTGTGCGCCACAGAATATAAAGTCGTATTAGGTTTTTTGTAGCTGGGAGCAACAGACTTGATAGCCGTATAAACTTTTTTTCTGTAGCTGCAAGGCAAAGAGGTAATAACCGCGTTAATTTGTCTTTTGTGGCTGTGCGCCACAGAATATAAAGTCGTATTAGGTTTTTTGTAGCTGGGAGCAACAGATTTGATAGCCGTATGAAATGTTCTCTGTAACTGCAAGGCAAAGAGTCAATAACCGCGTTAATTTGTATTTTGTGGCTGTGCGCCACAGAATATAAAGTCGTATTATGTTTTTGTAGTTGGAAGCAACAGACTTGATAGCCGTATGATTTTTTTTTGTAGCTGCAAGTCAAAATGTCAATAACCGCGTTAATTCGTCTTTGTGGCTGTGCGCCACAGAATAGATTGTCGTATTAGGTTTTTGTAGCTGGGAGCAACAGATTTGATAGCCGTATGAACTTTTTTCTGTAGCTGCAAGGCAAAGAGGTAATAACCGCGTTAATTTGTCTTTTGTGGCTGTGCGCCACAGAATAGATTGTCGTATCAGGTTTTTGTAGCTGGGAGCAACAGACTTGATAGCCGTATAAACTTTTCTCTGTAGCTGCAAGCCAACAAGTCGATAACCGCGATATTTCGTGTTTTGTGGCTGTGCGCCACAGAATAGATTGTCGTATTATGTTTCTGTAGTTGGAAGCAACAGACTTGATAGCCGTATGATTTTTTTTGTAGCTGCAAGTCAAAATGTCAATAACCGCGTTAATTCGTCTTTGTGGCTGTGCGCCACAGAATAGATTGTCGTATCAGGTTTTTGTAGCTGGGAGCAACAGACTTGATAGCCGTATGAACTTTTTTCTGTAGCTGCAAGGCAAAGAGGTAATAACCGCGTTAATTTGTCTTTTGTGGCTGTGCGCCACAGGATATAAAGTCGTATTAGGTTTTTGTAGCCATGAGCAACAGACTTGATAGCCGTATAAACTTTTTTCTGTAGCTGCAAGGCAAAGAGTCGATAACCGCGTTATATCGTATTTTGTGGCTGTGTGCCACAGAATAGATAGTTGTATTGGGTTTTTCTAGCTGGGAACAACATACTTGATAGCCATATAAACTTTTTTCTGTAGCTGCACGGCAAAGAGTCAATAACCGCGTTAATTTGTCTTTTGTGGCTGTGCGCCACAGAATATAAAGTCGTATTAGGTTTTTGTAGCTGGGAGCAACAGACTTGATAGCCGTATAAACTTTTTTTCTGTAGCTGCAAGGCAAAGAGGTAATAACCGCGTTAATTTGTCTTTTGTGGCTGTGCGCCACAGAATATAAAGTCGTATTAGGTTTTTGTAGCTGGGAGCAACAGATTTGATAGCCGTATGAAATGTTCTCTGTAACTGCAAGGCAAAGAGTCAATAACCGCGTTAATTTGTATTTTGTGGCTGTGCGCCACAGAATATAAAGTCGTATTATGTTTTTGTAGTTGGAAGCAACAGACTTGATAGCCGTATGATTTTTTTTTGTAGCTGCAAGTCAAAATGTCAATAACCGCGTTAATTCGTCTTTGTGGCTGTGCGCCACAGAATAGATTGTCGTATTAGGTTTTTGTAGCTGGGAGCAACAGATTTGATAGCCGTATGAAATGTTCTCTGTAACTGCGAGGCAAAGAGTCAATAACCGCGTTAATTCGTCTTTTGTGGCTGTGCGCCACAGAATATATAGTCGTATTAGGTTTTTGTAGCTGGGAGCAACAGACTTGATAGCCGTATGAACTTTTCTCGGTAGCTGCAAGCCAACAAGTCGATAACCGCGATAATTTGTATTTTGTGGCTGTGCGCCACAGAATAGATGGTCGTATTAGGTTTTTGTAGCTGGGAGCAACAGATTTGATAGCCGTATGAACTTTTTTCTGTAGCTGCAAGGCAAAGAGGTAATAACCGCGTTAATTTGTCTTTTGTGGCTGTGCGCCACAGAATATATTGTCGTATCAGGTTTTTGTAGCTGGGAGCAACAGACTTGATAGCCGTATAAACTTTTCTCTGTAGCTGCAAGCCAACAAGTCGATAACCGCGATATTTCGTGTTTTGTGGCTGTGCGCCACAGAATAGATTGTCGTATTATGTTTCTGTAGTTGGAAGCAACAGACTTGAATAGCCGTATGATTTTTTTTGTAGCTGCAAGTCAAAATGTCAATAACCGCGTTAATTCGTCTTTGTGGCTGTGCGCCACAGAATAGATTGTCGTATCAGGTTTTTGTAGCTGGGAGCAACAGACTTGATAGCCGTATGAACTTTTCTCTGTAGCTGCAAGCCAACAAGTCGATAACCGCGATAATTTGTATTTTGTGGCTGTGCGCCACAGAATAGATTGTCGTATTAGGTTTTTCTAGCTGGGAGCAACATACTTGATAGCCATATAAACGTTTTTCTGTAGCTGCACGGCAAAGAGTCAATAACCGCGTTAATTTGTCTTTTGTGGCTGTGCGCCACAGAATATAAAGTCGTATTAGGTTTTTGTAGCTGGGAGCAACAGACTTGATAGCCGTATAAACTTTTTTTCTGTAGCTGCAAGGCAAAGAGGTAATAACCGCGTTAATTTGTCTTTTGTGGCTGTGCGCCACAGAATATAAAGTCGTATTAGGTTTTTGTAGCTGGGAGCAACAGATTTGATAGCCGTATGAAATGTTCTCTGTAACTGCAAGGCAAAGAGTCAATAACCGCGTTCATTCGTATTTTGTGGCTGTGCGCCACAGAATATAAAGTCGTATTATGTTTTTGTAGTTGGAAGCAACAGACTTGATAGCCGTATGATTTTTTTTTGTAGCTGCAAGTCAAAATGTCAATAACCGCGTTAATTCGTCTTTGTGGCTGTGCGCCACAGAATATATTGTCGTATTAGGTTTTTGTAGCTGGGAGCAACAGAGTTGATAGCCGTATGAAATGTTCTCTGTAACTGCGAGGCAAAGAGTCAATAACCGCGTTAATTCGTCTTTTGTGGCTGTGCGCCACAGAATATATAGTCGTATTAGGTTTTTGTAGCTGGGAGCAACAGACTTGATAGCCGTATGAACTTTTCTCTGTAGCTGCAAGCCAACAAGTCGATAACCGCGATAATTTGTATTTTGTGGCTGTGCGCCACAGAATAGATTGTCGTATTAGGTTTTTGTAGCTGGGAGCAACAGATTTGATAGCCGTATGAACTGTTCTCTGTAGCTGCAAGGCAAAGAGTCGATAACCGCGTCAATTCGTATTTTGTGGCTGTGGGCCACAGAATAGATAGTCGTATCAGGTTTTTGTAGCTGGGAGCAACATACTTGGTAGCCGTATAACCTTTTTCCTGTAGCTGCACGGCAAAGAGTCAACAACCGCGTTAATTTGTCTTTTGTGGCTGTGCGCCACAGAATATAAAGTCGTATTAGGTTTTTGTAGCTGGGAGCAACAGACTTGATGGCCGTATGAACTTTTTTCTGTAGCTGCAAGGCAAAGAAGTAATAACCGCGTTAATTTGTCTTTTGTGGCTGTGCGCCACAGAATAGATTGTCGTATCAGGTTTTTGTAGCTGGGAGCAACAGACTTGATAGCCGTATGAACTTTTCTCTGTAGCTGCAAGCCAACAAGTCGATAACCGCGTTAATTCGTCTTTTGTGGCTGTGCGCCACAGAATATATAGTCGTATTAGGTTTTTGTAGCTGGGAGCAACAGAATTGATAGCCGTATGAACTTTTCTCGGTAGCTGCAAGCCAACAAGTCGATAACCGCGATAATTTGTATTTTGTGGCTGTGCGCCACAGAATAGATGGTCGTATTAGGTTTTTGTAGCTGGGAGCAACAGATTTGATAGCCGTATGAACTTTTTTCTGTAGCTGCAAGGCAAAGAGGTAATAACCGCGTTAATTTGTCTTTTGTGGCTGTGCGCCACAGAATAGATTGTCGTATCAGGTTTTTGTAGCTGGGAGCAACAGACTTGATAGCCGTATAAACTTTTCTCTGTAGCTGCAAGCCAACAAGTCGATAACCGCGATATTTCGTGTTTTGTGGCTGTGCGCCACAGAATAGATTGTCGTATTATGTTTCTGTAGTTGGAAGCAACAGACTTGATAGCCGTATGATTTTTTTTGTAGCTGCAAGTCAAAATGTCAATAACCGCGTTAATTCGTCTTTGTGGCTGTGCGCCACAGAATAGATTGTCGTATCAGGTTTTTGTAGCTGGGAGCAACAGACTTGATAGCCGTATGAACTTTTCTCTGTAGCTGCAAGCCAACAAGTCGATAACCGCGATAATTTGTATTTTGTGGCTGTGCGCCACAGAATAGATTGTCGTATTAGGTTTTTCTAGCTGGGAGCAACATACTTGATAGCCATATAAACTTTTTTCTGTAGCTGCACGGCAAAGAGTCAATAACCGCGTTAATTTGTCTTTTGTGGCTGTGCGCCACAGAATATAAAGTCGTATTAGGTTTTTGTAGCTGGGAGCAACAGACTTGATAGCCGTATAAACTTTTTTTCTGTAGCTGCAAGGCAAAGAGGTAATAACCGCGTTAATTTGTCTTTTGTGGCTGTGCGCCACAGAATATAAAGTCGTATTAGGTTTTTGTAGCTGGGAGCAACAGATTTGATAGCCGTATGAAATGTTCTCTGCAACTGCAAGGCAAAGAGTCAATAACCGCGTTCATTTGTATTTTGTGGCTGTGCGCCACAGAATATAAAGTCGTATTATGTTTTTGTAGTTGGAAGCAACAGACTTGATAGCCGTATGATTTTTTTTTTTGTAGCTGCAAGTCAAAATGTCAATAACCGCGTTAATTCGTCTTTGTGGCTGTGCGCCACAGAATATATTGTCGTATTAGGTTTTTGTAGCTGGGAGCAACAGATTTGATAGCCGTATGAAATGTTCTCTGTAACTGCGAGGCAAAGAGTCAATAACCGCGTTAATTCGTCTTTTGTGGCTGTGCGCCACAGAATATATAGTCGTATTAGGTTTTTGTAGCTGGGAGCAACAGACTTGATAGCCGTATGAACTTTTCTCTGTAGCTGCAAGCCAACAAGTCGATAACCGCGATAATTTGTATTTTGTGGCTGTGCGCCACAGAATAGATTGTCGTATTAGGTTTTTGTAGCTGGGAGCAACAGATTTGATAGCCGTATGAACTGTTCTCTGTAGCTGCAAGGCAAAGAGTCGATAACCGCGTCAATTCGTATTTTGTGGCTGTGGGCCACAGAATAGATAGTCGTATCAGGTTTTTGTAGCTGGGAGCAACATACTTGGTAGCCGTATAACCTTTTTCCTGTAGCTGCACGGCAAAGAGTCAACAACCGCGTTAATTTGTCTTTTGTGGCTGTGCGCCACAGAATATAAAGTCGTATTAGGTTTTTGTAGCTGGGAGCAACAGACTTGATGGCCGTATGAACTTTTTTCTGTAGCTGCAAGGCAAAGAAGTAATAACCGCGTTAATTTGTCTTTTGTGGCTGTGCGCCACAGAATAGATTGTCGTATCAGGTTTTTGTAGCTGGGAGCAACAGACTTGATAGCCGTATGAACTTTTCTCTGTAGCTGCAAGCCAACAAGTCGATAACCGCGATATTTCGTGTTTTGTGGCTGTGCGCCACAGAATAGATTGTCGTATTAGGTTTTTGTAGCTGGGAGCAACAGATTTGATAGCCGTATGAACTGTTCTCTGTAGCTGCAAGGCAAAGAGTCGATAACCGCGTTAATTCGTATTTTGTGGCTGTGCGCCACAGAATAGATTGTCGTATCAGGTTTTTGTAGCTGGGAGCAACAGACTTGATAGCCGTATGAACTTTTTTCTGTAGCTGCAAGGCAAAGAGGTAATAACCGCGTTAATTTGTCTTTTGTGGCTGTGCGCCACAGGATATAAAGTCGTATTAGGTTTTTGTAGCCATGAGCAACAGACTTGATAGCCGTATAAACTTTTTTCTGTAGCTGCAAGGCAAAGAGTCGATAACCGCGTTATATCGTATTTTGTGGCTGTGTGCCACAGAATAGATAGTTGTATTGGGTTTTTCTAGCTGGGAGCAACATACTTGATAGCCATATAAACTTTTTTCTGTAGCTGCACGGCAAAGAGTCAATAACCGCGTTTATTTGTCTTTTGTGGCTGTGCGCCACAGAATATAAAGTCGTATTAGGTTTTTGTAGCTGGGAGCAACAGACTTGATAGCCGTATAAACTTTTTTTCTGTAGCTGCAAGGCAAAGAGGTAATAACCGCGTTAATTTGTCTTTTGTGGCTGTGCGCCACAGAATATAAAGTCGTATTAGGTTTTTGTAGCTGGGAGCAACAGATTTGATAGCCGTATGAAATGTTCTCTGTAACTGCAAGGCAAAGAGTCAATAACCGCGTTAATTTGTATTTTGTGGCTGTGCGCCACAGAATATAAAGTCGTATTATGTTTTTGTAGTTGGAAGCAACATACTTGATAGCCGTATGATTTTTTTTCTGTAGCTGCAAGTCAAAATGTCAATAACCGCGTTAATTCGTCTTTGTGGCTGTGCGCCACAGAATAGATTGTCGTATCAGGTTTTTGTAGCTGGGAGCAACAGACTTGATAGCCGTATGAACTTTTTTCTGTAGCTGCAAGGCAAAGAGGTAATAACCGCGTTAATTTGTCTTTTGTGGCTGTGCGCCACAGGATATAAAGTCGTATTAGGTTTTTGTAGCCGTGAGCAACAGACTTGATAGCCGTATAAACTTTTTTCTGTAGCTGCAAGGCAAAGAGTCGATAACCGCGTTATATCGTATTTTGTGGCTGTGTGCCACAGAATAGATAGTTGTATTGGGTTTTTCTAGCTGGGAACAACATACTTGATAGCCATATAAACTTTTTTCTGTAGCTGCACGGCAAAGAGTCAATAACCGCGTTAATTTGTCTTTTGGGGCTGTGCGCCACAGAATATAAAGTCGTATTAGGTTTTTGTAGCTGGGAGCAACAGACTTGATAGCCGTATAAACTTTTTTTCTGTAGCTGCAAGGCAAAGAGGTAATAACCGCGTTAATTTGTCTTTTGTGGCTGTGCGCCACAGAATATAAAGTCGTATTAGGTTTTTGTAGCTGGGAGCAACAAATTTGATAGCCGTATGAAATGTTCTCTGTAACTGCAAGGCAAAGAGTCAATAACCGCGTTAATTTGTATTTTGTGGCTGTGCGCCACAGAATATAAAGTCGTATTATGTTTTTGTAGTTGGAAGCAACAGACTTGATAGCCGTATGATTTTTTTTCTGTAGCTGCAAGTCAAAATGTCAATAACCGCGTTAATTCGTCTTTGTGGCTGTGCGCCACAGAATAGATTGTCGTATCAGGTTTTTGTAGCTGGGAGCAACAGACTTGATAGCCGTATGAACTTTTTTCTGTAGCTGCAAGGCAAAGAGGTAATAACCGCGTTAATTTGTCTTTTGTGGCTGTGCGCCACAGGATATAAAGTCGTATTAGGTTTTTGTAGCCATGAGCAACAGACTTGATAGCCGTATAAACTTTTTTCTGTAGCTGCAAGGCAAAGAGTCTATAACCGCGTTATATCGTATTTTGTGGCTGTGTGCCACAGAATAGATAGTTGTATTGGGTTTTTCTAGCTGGGAACAACATACTTGATAGCCATATAAACTTTTTTCTGTAGCTGCACGGCAAAGAGTCAATAACCGCGTTAATTTGTCGTTTGTGGCTGTGCGCCACAGAATATAAAGTCGTATTAGGTTTTTGTAGCTGGGAGCAACAGACTTGATAGCCGTATGAACTTTTTTCTGTAGCTGCAAGGCAAAGAGTCGATAACCGCGTTATATCGTATTTTGTGGCTGTGTGCCACAGAATAGATAGTTGTATTGGGTTTTTCTAGCTGGGAGCAACATACTTGATAGCCATGTAAACTTTTTTCTGTAGCTGCACGGCAAAGAGTCAATAACCGCGTTAATTTGTCTTTTGTGGCTGTGCGCCACAGAATAGATTGTCGTATCAGGTTTTTGTAGCTGGGAGCAACAGACTTGATAGCCGTATGAACTTTTTTCTGTAGCTGCAAGGCAAAGAGGTAATAACCGCGTTAATTTGTCTTTTGTGGCTGTGCGCCACAGGATATAAAGTCGTATTAGGTTTGTGTAGCCATGAGCAACAGACTTGATAGCCGTATAAACTTTTTTCTGTAGCTGCAAGGCAAAGAGTCGATAACCGCGTTATATCGTATTTTGTGGCTGTGTGCCACAGAATAGATACTTGTATTGGGTTTTTCTAGCTGGGAGCAACATACTTGATAGCCATATAAACTTTTTCTGTAGCTGCACGGCAAAGAGTCAATAACCGCGTTAATTTGTCTTTTGTGGCTGTGCGCCACAGAATATAAAGTCGTATTAGGTTTTTGTAGCTGGGAGCAACAGACTTGATAGCCGTATAAACTTTTTTCTGTAGCTGCAAGGCAAAGAGGTAATAACCGCGTTAATTTGTCTTTTGTGGCTGTGCGCCACAGAATATAAAGTCGTATTAGGTTTTTGTAGTTGGAAGCAACAGACTTGATAGCCGTATGATTTTTTTTTTGTAGCTGCAAGTCAAAATGTCAATAACCGCGTTAATTCGTCTTTGCGGCTGTGCGCCACAGAATAGATTGTCGTATCAGGTTTTTGTAGCTGGGAGCAACAGACTTGATAGCCGTATGATTTTTTTTTTGTAGCTGCAAGCCAACAAGTCGATAACCGCGATAATTTGTATTTTGTGGCTGTGCGCCACAGAATAGATGGTCGTATTAGGTTTTTGTAGCTGGGAGCAACAGATTTGATAGCCGTATGAACTTTTTTCTGTAGCTGCAAGGCAAAGAGGTAATAACCGCGTTAATTTGTCTTTTGTGGCTGTGCGCCACAGAATAGATTGTCGTATCAGGTTTTTGTAGCTGGGAGCAACAGACTTGATAGCCGTATAAACTTTTCTCTGTAGCTGCAAGCCAACAAGTCGATAACCGCGATATTTCGTGTTTTGTGGCTGTGCGCCACAGAATAGATTGTCGTATTATGTTTCTGTAGTTGGAAGCAACAGACTTGATAGCCGTATGATTTTTTTTGTAGCTGCAAGTCAAAATGTCAATAACCGCGTTAATTCGTCTTTGTGGCTGTGCGCCACAGAATAGATTGTCGTATCAGGTTTTTGTAGCTGGGAGCAACAGACTTGATAGCCGTATGAACTTTTCTCTGTAGCTGCAAGCCAACAAGTCGATAACCGCGATAATTTGTATTTTGTGGCTGTGCGCCACAGAATAGATTGTCGTATTAGGTTTTTCTAGCTGGGAGCAACATACTTGATAGCCATATAAACTTTTTTCTGTAGCTGCACGGCAAAGAGTCAATAACCGCGTTAATTTGTCTTTTGTGGCTGTGCGCCACAGAATATAAAGTCGTATTAGGTTTTTGTAGCTGGGAGCAACAGACTTGATAGCCGTATAAACTTTTTTTCTGTAGCTGCAAGGCAAAGAGGTAATAACCGCGTTAATTTGTCTTTTGTGGCTGTGCGCCACAGAATATAAAGTCGTATTAGGTTTTTGTAGCTGGGAGCAACAGATTTGATAGCCGTATGAAATGTTCTCTGCAACTGCAAGGCAAAGAGTCAATAACCGCGTTCATTTGTATTTTGTGGCTGTGCGCCACAGAATATAAAGTCGTATTATGTTTTTGTAGTTGGAAGCAACAGACTTGATAGCCGTATGATTTTTTTTTTGTAGCTGCAAGTCAAAATGTCAATAACCGCGTTAATTCGTCTTTGTGGCTGTGCGCCACAGAATATATTGTCGTATTAGGTTTTTGTAGCTGGGAGCAACAGATTTGATAGCCGTATGAAATGTTCTCTGTAACTGCGAGGCAAAGAGTCAATAACCGCGTTAATTCGTCTTTTGTGGCTGTGCGCCACAGAATATATAGTCGTATTAGGTTTTTGTAGCTGGGAGCAACAGACTTGATAGCCGTATGAACTTTTCTCTGTAGCTGCAAGCCAACAAGTCGATAACCGCGATAATTTGTATTTTGTGGCTGTGCGCCACAGAATAGATTGTCGTATTAGGTTTTTGTAGCTGGGAGCAACAGATTTGATAGCCGTATGAACTGTTCTCTGTAGCTGCAAGGCAAAGAGTCGATAACCGCGTCAATTCGTATTTTGTGGCTGTGGGCCACAGAATAGATAGTCGTATCAGGTTTTTGTAGCTGGGAGCAACATACTTGGTAGCCGTATAACCTTTTTCCTGTAGCTGCACGGCAAAGAGTCAACAACCGCGTTAATTTGTCTTTTGTGGCTGTGCGCCACAGAATATAAAGTCGTATTAGGTTTTTGTAGCTGGGAGCAACAGACTTGATGGCCGTATGAACTTTTTTCTGTAGCTGCAAGGCAAAGAAGTAATAACCGCGTTAATTTGTCTTTTGTGGCTGTGCGCCACAGAATAGATTGTCGTATCAGGTTTTTGTAGCTGGGAGCAACAGACTTGATAGCCGTATGAACTTTTCTCTGTAGCTGCAAGCCAACAAGTCGATAACCGCGATATTTCGTGTTTTGTGGCTGTGCGCCACAGAATAGATTGTCGTATTAGGTTTTTGTAGCTGGGAGCAACAGATTTGATAGCCGTATGAACTGTTCTCTGTAGCTGCAAGGCAAAGAGTCGATAACCGCGTTAATTCGTATTTTGTGGCTGTGCGCCACAGAATAGATAGTCGTATCAGGTTTTTGTAGCTGGGAGCAACATACTTGATAGCCGTATAACCTTTTTCCTGTAGCTGCACGGCAAAGAGTCAATAACCGCGTTAATTTGTCTTTTGTGGCTGTGCGCCACAGAATATAAAGTCGTATTAGGTTTTTGTAGCTGGGAGCAACAGACTTGATAGCCGTATGAACTTTTTTCTGTAGCTGCAAGGCAAAGAGGTAATAACCGCGTTAATTTGTCTTTTGTGGCTGTGCGCCACAGAATAGATTGTCGTATCAGGTTTTTGTAGCTGGGAGCAACAGACTTGATAGCCGTATGAACTTTTTTCTGTAGCTGCAAGGCAAAGAGGTAATAACCGCGTTAATTTGTCTTTTGTGGCTGTGCGCCACAGGATATAAAGTCGTATTAGGTTTTTGTACCCATGAGCAACAGACTTGATAGCCGTATAAACTTTTTTCTGTAGCTGCAAGGCAAAGAGTCGATAACCGCGTTATATCGTATTTTGTGGCTGTGTGCCACAGAATAGATAGTTGTATTGGGTTTTTCTAGCTGGGAGCAACATACTTGATAGCCATATAAACTTTTTTCTGTAGCTGCACGGCAAAGAGTCAATAACCGCGTTTATTTGTCTTTTGTGGCTGTGCGCCACAGAATATAAAGTCGTATTAGGTTTTTGTAGCTGGGAGCAACAGACTTGATAGCCGTATAAACTTTTTTTCTGTAGCTGCAAGGCAAAGAGGTAATAACCGCGTTAATTTGTCTTTTGTGGCTGTGCGCCACAGAATATAAAGTCGTATTAGGTTTTTGTAGCTGGGAGCAACAGATTTGATAGCCGTATGAAATGTTCTCTGTAACTGCAAGGCAAAGAGTCAATAACCGCGTTAATTTGTATTTTGTGGCTGTGCGCCACAGAATATAAAGTCGTATTATGTTTTTGTAGTTGGAAGCAACAGACTTGATAGCCGTATGATTTTTTTTCTGTAGCTGCAAGTCAAAATGTCAATAACCGCGTTAATTCGTCTTTGTGGCTGTGCGCCACAGAATAGATTGTCGTATCAGGTTTTTGTAGCTGGGAGCAACAGACTTGATAGCCGTATGAACTTTTTTCTGTAGCTGCAAGGCAAAGAGGTAATAACCGCGTTAATTTGTCTTTTGTGGCTGTGCGCCACAGGATATAAAGTCGTATTAGGTTTTTGTAGCCATGAGCAACAGACTTGATAGCCGTATAAACTTTTTTCTGTAGCTGCAAGGCAAAGAGTCGATAACCGCGTTATATCGTATTTTGTGGCTGTGTGCCACAGAATAGATAGTTGTATTGGGTTTTTCTAGCTGGGAACAACATACTTGATAGCCATATAAACTTTTTTCTGTAGCTGCACGGCAAAGAGTCAATAACCGCGTTAATTTGTCTTTTGGGGCTGTGCGCCACAGAATATAAAGTCGTATTAGGTTTTTGTAGCTGGGAGCAACAGACTTGATAGCCGTATAAACTTTTTTTCTGTAGCTGCAAGGCAAAGAGGTAATAACCGCGTTAATTTGTCTTTTGTGGCTGTGCGCCACAGAATATAAAGTCGTATTAGGTTTTTGTAGCTGGGAGCAACAAATTTGATAGCCGTATGAAATGTTCTCTGTAACTGCAAGGCAAAGAGTCAATAACCGCGTTAATTTGTATTTTGTGGCTGTGCGCCACAGAATATAAAGTCGTATTATGTTTTTGTAGTTGGAAGCAACAGACTTGATAGCCGTATGATTTTTTTTCTGTAGCTGCAAGTCAAAATGTCAATAACCGCGTTAATTCGTCTTTGTGGCTGTGCGCCACAGAATAGATTGTCGTATCAGGTTTTTGTAGCTGGGAGCAACAGACTTGATAGCCGTATGAACTTTTTTCTGTAGCTGCAAGGCAAAGAGGTAATAACCGCGTTAATTTGTCTTTTGTGGCTGTGCGCCACAGGATATAAAGTCGTATTAGGTTTTTGTAGCCATGAGCAACAGACTTGATAGCCGTATAAACTTTTTTCTGTAGCTGCAAGGCAAAGAGTCGATAACCGCGTTATATCGTATTTTGTGGCTGTGTGCCACAGAATAGATAGTTGTATTGGGTTTTTCTAGCTGGGAACAACATACTTGATAGCCATATAAACTTTTTTCTGTAGCTGCACGGCAAAGAGTCAATAACCGCGTTAATTTGTCGTTTGTGGCTGTGCGCCACAGAATATAAAGTCGTATTAGGTTTTTGTAGCTGGGAGCAACAGACTTGATAGCCGTATGAACTTTTTTCTGTAGCTGCAAGGCAAAGAGTCGATAACCGCGTTAATTTGTCTTTTGTGGCTGTGCGCCACAGGATATAAAGTCGTATTAGGTTTGTGTAGCCATGAGCAACAGACTTGATAGCCGTATAAACTTTTTTCTGTAGCTGCAAGGCAAAGAGTCGATAACCGCGTTATATCGTATTTTGTGGCTGTGTGCCACAGAATAGATACTTGTATTGGGTTTTTCTAGCTGGGAGCAACATACTTGATAGCCATATAAACTTTTTCTGTAGCTGCACGGCAAAGAGTCAATAACCGCGTTAATTTGTCCTTTGTGGCTGTGCGCCACATAATATAAAGTCGTATTAGGTTTTTGTAGCTGGGAGCAACAGACTTGATAGCCGTATAAACTTTTTTCTGTAGCTGCAAGGCAAAGAGGTAATAACCGCGTTAATTTGTCTTTTGTGGCTGTGCGCCACAGAATATAAAGTCGTATTAGGTTTTTGTAGTTGGAAGCAACAGACTTGATAGCCGTATGATTTTTTTTTTGTAGCTGCAAGTCAAAATGTCAATAACCGCGTTAATTCGTCTTTGCGGCTGTGCGCCACAGAATAGATTGTCGTATCAGGTTTTTGTAGCTGGGAGCAACAGACTTGATAGCCGTATGAACTTTTTTCTGTAGCTGCAAGGCAAAGAGGTAATAACCGCGTTAATTTGTCTTTTGTGGCTGTGCGCCACAGGATATAAAGTCGTATTAGGTTTTTGTAGCCATGAGCAACAGACTTGATAGCCGTATAAACTTTTTTCTGTAGCTGCAAGGCAAAGAGTCGATAACCGCGTTATATCGTATTTTGTGGCTGTGTGCCACAGAATAGATAGTTGTATTGGGTTTTCTAGCTGGGAACAACATACTTGATAGCCATATAAACTTTTTTCTGTAGCTGCACGGCAAAGAGTCAATAACCGCGTTAATTTGTCTTTTGTGGCTGTGCGCCACAGAATATAAAGTCGTATTAGGTTTTTGTAGCTGGGAGCAACAGACTTGATAGCCGTATAAACTTTTTTTCTGTAGCTGCAAGGCAAAGAGGTAATAACCGCGTTAATTTGTCTTTTGTGGCTGTGCGCCACAGAATATAAAGTCGTATTAGGTTTTTGTAGCTGGGAGCAACAGATTTGATAGCCGTATGAAATGTTCTCTGTAACTGCAAGGCAAAGAGTCAATAACCGCGTTAATTTGTATTTTGTGGCTGTGCGCCACAGAATATAAAGTCGTATTATGTTTTTGTAGTTGGAAGCAACAGACTTGATAGCCGTATGATTTTTTTTTGTAGCTGCAAGTCAAAATGTCAATAACCGCGTTAATTCGTCTTTGTGGCTGTGCGCCACAGAATAGATTGTCGTATTAGGTTTTTGTAGCTGGGAGCAACAGATTTGATAGCCGTATGAAATGTTCTCTGTAACTGCGAGGCAAAGAGTCAATAACCGCGTTAATTCGTCTTTTGTGGCTGTGCGCCACAGAATATATAGTCGTATTAGGTTTTTGTAGCTGGGAGCAACAGACTTGATAGCCGTATGAACTTTTCTCGGTAGCTGCAAGCCAACAAGTCGATAACCGCGATAATTTGTATTTTGTGGCTGTGCGCCACAGAATAGATGGTCGTATTAGGTTTTTGTAGCTGGGAGCAACAGATTTGATAGCCGTATGAATTTTTTTCTGTAGCTGCAAGGCAAAGAGGTAATAACCGCGTTAATTTGTCTTTTGTGGCTGTGCGCCACAGAATAGATTGTCGTATCAGGTTTTTGTAGCTGGAGCAACAGACTTGATAGCCGTATAAACTTTTCTCTGTAGCTGCAAGCCAACAAGTCGATAACCGCGATATTTCGTGTTTTGTGGCTGTGCGCCACAGAATAGATTGTCGTATTATGTTTCTGTAGTTGGAAGCAACAGACTTGATAGCCGTATGATTTTTTTTGTAGCTGCAAGTCAAAATGTCAATAACCGCGTTAATTCGTCTTTGTGGCTGTGCGCCACAGAATAGATTGTCGTATCAGGTTTTTGTAGCTGGGAGCAACAGACTTGATAGCCGTATGAACTTTTCTCTGTAGCTGCAAGCCAACAAGTCGATAACCGCGATAATTTGTATTTTGTGGCTGTGCGCCACAGAATAGATTGTCGTATTAGGTTTTTCTAGCTGGGAGCAACATACTTGATAGCCATATAAACTTTTTTCTGTAGCTGCACGGCAAAGAGTCAATAACCGCGTTAATTTGTCTTTTGTGGCTGTGCGCCACAGAATATAAAGTCGTATTAGGTTTTTGTAGCTGGGAGCAACAGACTTGATAGCCGTATAAACTTTTTTTCTGTAGCTGCAAGGCAAAGAGGTAATAACCGCGTTAATTTGTCTTTTGTGGCTGTGCGCCACAGAATATAAAGTCGTATTAGGTTTTTGTAGCTGGGAGCAACAAATTTGATAGCCGTATGAAATGTTCTCTGTAACTGCAAGGCAAAGAGTCAATAACCGCGTTAATTTGTATTTTGTGGCTGTGCGCCACAGAATATAAAGTCGTATTATGTTTTTGTAGTTGGAAGCAACAGACTTGATAGCCGTATGATTTTTTTTCTGTAGCTGCAAGGCAAAGAGGTAATAACCGCGTTAATTTGTCTTTTGTGGCTGTGCGCCACAGAATAGATTGTCGTATCAGGTTTTTGTAGCTGGGAGCAACAGACTTGATAGCCGTATAAACTTTTCTCTGTAGCTGCAAGCCAACAAGTCGATAACCGCGATATTTCGTGTTTTGTGGCTGTGCGCCACAGAATAGATTGTCGTATTATGTTTCTGTAGTTGGAAGCAACAGACTTGATAGCCGTATGATTTTTTTTGTAGCTGCAAGTCAAAATGTCAATAACCGCGTTAATTCGTCTTTGTGGCTGTGCGCCACAGAATAGATTGTCGTATCAGGTTTTTGTAGCTGGGAGCAACAGACTTGATAGCCGTATGAACTTTTCTCTGTAGCTGCAAGCCAACAAGTCGATAACCGCGATAATTTGTATTTTGTGGCTGTGCGCCACAGAATAGATTGTCGTATTAGGTTTTTCTAGCTGGGAGCAACATACTTGATAGCCATATAAACTTTTTTCTGTAGCTGCACGGCAAAGAGTCAATAACCGCGTTAATTTGTCTTTTGTGGCTGTGCGCCACAGAATATAAAGTCGTATTAGGTTTTTGTAGCTGGGAGCAACAGACTTGATAGCCGTATAAACTTTTTTTCTGTAGCTGCAAGGCAAAGAGGTAATAACCGCGTTAATTTGTCTTTTGTGGCTGTGCGCCACAGAATATAAAGTCGTATTAGGTTTTTGTAGCTGGGAGCAACAAATTTGATAGCCGTATGAAATGTTCTCTGTAACTGCAAGGCAAAGAGTCAATAACCGCGTTAATTTGTATTTTGTGGCTGTGCGCCACAGAATATAAAGTCGTATTATGTTTTTGTAGTTGGAAGCAACAGACTTGATAGCCGTATGATTTTTTTTCTGTAGCTGCAAGTCAAAATGTCAATAACCGCGTTAATTCGTCTTTGTGGCTGTGCGCCACAGAATAGATTGTCGTATCAGGTTTTTGTAGCTGGGAGCAACAGACTTGATAGCCGTATGAACTTTTTTCTGTAGCTGCAAGGCTAAGAGGTAATAACCGCGTTAATTTGTCTTTTGTGGCTGTGCGCCACAGGATATAAAGTCGTATTAGGTTTTTGTAGCCATGAGCAACAGACTTGATAGCCGTATAAACTTTTTTCTGTAGCTGCAAGGCAAAGAGTCGATAACCGCGTTATATCGTATTTTGTGGCTGTGTGCCACAGAATAGATAGTTGTATTGGGTTTTTCTAGCTGGGAACAACATACTTGATAGCCATATAAACTTTTTTCTGTAGCTGCACGGCAAAGAGTCAATAACCGCGTTAATTTGTCGTTTGTGGCTGTGCGCCACAGAATATAAAGTCGTATTAGGTTTTTGTAGCTGGGAGCAACAGACTTGATAGCCGTATGAACTTTTTTCTGTAGCTGCAAGGCAAAGAGTCGATAACCGCGTTATATCGTATTTTGTGGCTGTGTGCCACAGAATAGATAGTTGTATTGGGTTTTTCTAGCTGGGAGCAACATACTTGATAGCCATATAAACTTTTTTCTGTAGCTGCACGGCAAAGAGTCAATAACCGCGTTAATTTGTCTTTTGTGGCTGTGCGCCACAGAATAGATTGTCGTATCAGGTTTTTGTAGCTGGGAGCAACAGACTTGATAGCCGTATGAACTTTTTTCTGTAGCTGCAAGGCAAAGAGGTAATAACCGCGTTAATTTGTCTTTTGTGGCTGTGCGCCACAGGATATAAAGTCGTATTAGGTTTGTGTAGCCATGAGCAACAGACTTGATAGCCGTATAAACTTTTTTCTGTAGCTGCAAGGCAAAGAGTCGATAACCGCGTTATATCGTATTTTGTGGCTGTGTGCCACAGAATAGATACTTGTATTGGGTTTTTCTAGCTGGGAGCAACATACTTGATAGCCATATAAACTTTTTTCTGTAGCTGCACGGCAAAGAGTCAATAACCGCGTTAATTTGTCTTTTGTGGCTGTGCGCCACAGAATATAAAGTCGTATTAGGTTTTTGTAGCTGGGAGCAACAGACTTGATAGCCGTATAAACTTTTTTCTGTAGCTACAAGGCAAAGAGGTAATAACCGCGTTAATTTGTCTTTTGTGGCTGTGCGCCACAGAATATAAAGTCGTATTAGGTTTTTGTAGTTGGAAGCAACAGACTTGATAGCCGTATGATTTTTTTTTTGTAGCTGCAAGTCAAAATGTCAATAACCGCGTTAATTCGTCTTTGCGGCTGTGCGCCACAGAATAGATTGTCGTATCAGGTTTTTGTAGCTGGGAGCAACAGACTTGATAGCCGTATGAACTTTTTTCTGTAGCTGCAAGGCAAAGAGGTAATAACCGCGTTAATTTGTCTTTTGTGGCTGTGCGCCACAGGATATAAAGTCGTATTAGGTTTTTGTAGCCATGAGCAACAGACTTGATAGCCGTATAAACTTTTTTCTGTAGCTGCAAGGCAAAGAGTCGATAACCGCGTTATATCGTATTTTGTGGCTGTGTGCCACAGAATAGATAGTTGTATTGGGTTTTTCTAGCTGGGAACAACATACTTGATAGCCATATAAACTTTTTTCTGTAGCTGCACGGCAAAGAGTCAATAACCGCGTTAATTTGTCTTTTGTGGCTGTGCGCCACAGAATATAAAGTCGTATTAGGTTTTTGTAGCTGGGAGCAACAGACTTGATAGCCGTATAAACTTTTTTTCTGTAGCTGCAAGGCAAAGAGGTAATAACCGCGTTAATTTGTCTTTTGTGGCTGTGCGCCACAGAATATAAAGTCGTATTAGGTTTTTGTAGCTGGGAGCAACAGATTTGATAGCCGTATGAAATGTTCTCTGTAACTGCAAGGCAAAGAGTCAATAACCGCGTTAATTTGTATTTTGTGGCTGTGCGCCACAGAATATAAAGTCGTATTATGTTTTTGTAGTTGGAAGCAACAGACTTGATAGCCGTATGATTTTTTTTTGTAGCTGCAAGTCAAAATGTCAATAACCGCGTTAATTCGTCTTTGTGGCTGTGCGCCACAGAATAGATTGTCGTATTAGGTTTTTGTAGCTGGGAGCAACAGATTTGATAGCCGTATGAAATGTTCTCTGTAACTGCGAGGCAAAGAGTCAATAACCGCGTTAATTCGTCTTTTGTGGCTGTGCGCCACAGAATATATAGTCGTATTAGGTTTTTGTAGCTGGGAGCAACAGACTTGATAGCCGTATGAACTTTTCTCGGTAGCTGCAAGCCAACAAGTCGATAACCGCGATAATTTGTATTTTGTGGCTGTGCGCCACAGAATAGATGGTCGTATTAGGTTTTTGTAGCTGGGAGCAACAGATTTGATAGCCGTATGAACTTTTTTCTGTAGCTGCAAGGCAAAGAGGTAATAACCGCGTTAATTTGTCTTTTGTGGCTGTGCGCCACAGAATAGATTGTCGTATCAGGTTTTTGTAGCTGGGAGCAACAGAATTGATAGCCGTATAAACTTTTCTCTGTAGCTGCAAGCCAACAAGTCGATAACCGCGATATTTCGTGTTTTGTGGCTGTGCGCCACAGAATAGATTGTCGTATTATGTTTCTGTAGTTGGAAGCAACAGACTTGATAGCCGTATGATTTTTTTTGTAGCTGCAAGTCAAAATGTCAATAACCGCGTTAATTCGTCTTTGTGGCTGTGCGCCACAGAATAGATTGTCGTATCAGGTTTTTGTAGCTGGGAGCAACAGACTTGATAGCCGTATGAACTTTTCTCTGTAGCTGCAAGCCAACAAGTCGATAACCGCGATATTTCGTGTTTTGTGGCTGTGCGCCACAGAATAGATTGTCGTATGAGGTTTTTGTAGCTGGGAGCAACAGATTTGATAGCCGTATGAACTGTTCTCTGTAGCTGCAAGGCAAAGAGTCGATAACCGCGTTAATTCGTATTTTGTGGCTGTGCGCCACAGAATAGATAGTCGTATCAGGTTTTTGTAGCTGGGAGCAACATACTTGATAGCCGTATAACCTTTTTCCTGTAGCTGCACGGCAAAGAGTCAATAACCGCGTTAATTTGTCTTTTGTGGCTGTGCGCCACAGAATATAAAGTCGTATTAGGTTTTTGTAGCTGGGAGCAACAGACTTGATAGCCGTATGAACTTTTTTCTGTAGCTGCAAGGCAAAGAGGTAATAACCGCGTTAATTTGTCTTTTGTGGCTGTGCGCCACAGAATAGATTGTCGTATCAGGTTTTTGTAGCTGGAGCAACAGACTTGATAGCCGTATGAACTTTTTTCTGTAGCTGCAAGGCAAAGAGGTAATAACCGCGTTAATTTGTCTTTTGTGGCTGTGCGCCACAGGATATAAAGTCGTATTAGGTTTTTGTAGCCATGAGCAACAGACTTGATAGCCGTATAAACTTTTTTCTGTAGCTGCAAGGCAAAGAGTCGATAACCGCGTTATATCGTATTTTGTGGCTGTGTGCCACAGAATAGATAGTTGTATTGGGTTTTTCTAGCTGGGAGCAACATACTTGATAGCCATATAAACTTTTTTCTGTAGCTGCACGGCAAAGAGTCAATAACCGCGTTTATTTGTCTTTTGTGGCTGTGCGCCACAGAATATAAAGTCGTATTAGGTTTTTGTAGCTGGGAGCAACAGACTTGATAGCCGTATAAACTTTTTTTCTGTAGCTGCAAGGCAAAGAGGTAATAACCGCGTTAATTTGTCTTTTGTGGCTGTGCGCCACAGAATATAAAGTCGTATTAGGTTTTTGTAGCTGGGAGCAACAGATTTGATAGCCGTATGAAATGTTCTCTGTAACTGCAAGGCAAAGAGTCAATAACCGCGTTAATTTGTATTTTGTGGCTGTGCGCCACAGAATATAAAGTCGTATTATGTTTTTGTAGTTGGAAGCAACAGACTTGATAGCCGTATGATTTTTTTTCTGTAGCTGCAAGTCAAAATGTCAATAACCGCGTTAATTCGTCTTTGTGGCTGTGCGCCACAGAATAGATTGTCGTATCAGGTTTTTGTAGCTGGGAGCAACAGATTTGATAGCCGTATGAAATGTTCTCTGTAACTGCAAGGCAAAGAGTCAATAACCGCGTTAATTTGTATTTTGTGGCTGTGCGCCACAGAATATAAAGTCGTATTATGTTTTTGTAGTTGGAAGCAACAGACTTGATAGCCGTATGATTTTTTTTTGTAGCTGCAAGTCAAAATGTCAATAACCGCGTTAATTCGTCTTTGTGGCTGTGCGCCACAGAATAGATTGTCGTATTAGGTTTTTGTAGCTGGGAGCAACAGATTTGATAGCCGTATGAAATGTTCTCTGTAACTGCGAGGCAAAGAGTCAATAACCGCGTTAATTCGTCTTTTGTGGCTGTGCGCCACAGAATATATAGTCGTATTAGGTTTTTGTAGCTGGGAGCAACAGACTTGATAGCCGTATGAACTTTTCTCGGTAGCTGCAAGCCAACAAGTCGATAACCGCGATAATTTGTATTTTGTGGCTGTGCGCCACAGAATAGATGGTCGTATTAGGTTTTTGTAGCTGGGAGCAACAGATTTGATAGCCGTATGAACTTTTTTCTGTAGCTGCAAGGCAAAGAGGTAATAACCGCGTTAATTTGTCTTTTGTGGCTGTGCGCCACAGAATAGATTGTCGTATCAGGTTTTTGTAGCTGGGAGCAACAGAATTGATAGCCGTATAAACTTTTCTCTGTAGCTGCAAGCCAACAAGTCGATAACCGCGATATTTCGTGTTTTGTGGCTGTGCGCCACAGAATAGATTGTCGTATTATGTTTCTGTAGTTGGAAGCAACAGACTTGATAGCCGTATGATTTTTTTTGTAGCTGCAAGTCAAAATGTCAATAACCGCGTTAATTCGTCTTTGTGGCTGTGCGCCACAGAATAGATTGTCGTATCAGGTTTTTGTAGCTGGGAGCAACAGACTTGATAGCCGTATGAACTTTTCTCTGTAGCTGCAAGCCAACAAGTCGATAACCGCGATAATTTGTATTTTGTGGCTGTGCGCCACAGAATAGATTGTCGTATTAGGTTTTTCTAGCTGGGAGCAACATACTTGATAGCCATATAAACTTTTTTCTGTAGCTGCACGGCAAAGAGTCAATAACCGCGTTAATTTGTCTTTTGTGGCTGTGCGCCACAGAATATAAAGTCGTATTAGGTTTTTGTAGCTGGGAGCAACAGACTTGATGGCCGTATGAACTTTTTTCTGTAGCTGCAAGGCAAAGAAGTAATAACCGCGTTAATTTGTCTTTTGTGGCTGTGCGCCACAGAATAGATTGTCGTATCAGGTTTTTGTAGCTGGGAGCAACAGACTTGATAGCCGTATGAACTTTTCTCTGTAGCTGCAAGCCAACAAGTCGATAACCGCGATATTTCGTGTTTTGTGGCTGTGCGCCACAGAATAGATTGTCGTATGAGGTTTTTGTAGCTGGGAGCAACAGATTTGATAGCCGTATGAACTGTTCTCTGTAGCTGCAAGGCAAAGAGTCGATAACCGCGTTAATTCGTATTTTGTGGCTGTGCGCCACAGAATAGATAGTCGTATCAGGTTTTTGTAGCTGGGAGCAACATACTTGATAGCCGTATAACCTTTTTCCTGTAGCTGCACGGCAAAGAGTCAATAACCGCGTTAATTTGTCTTTTGTGGCTGTGCGCCACAGAATATAAAGTCGTATTAGGTTTTTGTAGCTGGGAGCAACAGACTTGATAGCCGTATGAACTTTTTTCTGTAGCTGCAAGGCAAAGAGGTAATAACCGCGTTAATTTGTCTTTTGTGGCTGTGCGCCACAGAATAGATTGTCGTATCAGGTTTTTGTAGCTGGGAGCAACAGACTTGATAGCCGTATGAACTTTTTTCTGTAGCTGCAAGGCAAAGAGGTAATAACCGCGTTAATTTGTCTTTTGTGGCTGTGCGCCACAGGATATAAAGTCGTATTAGGTTTTTGTAGCCATGAGCAACAGACTTGATAGCCGTATAAACTTTTTTCTGTAGCTGCAAGGCAAAGAGTCGATAACCGCGTTATATCGTATTTTGTGGCTGTGTGCCACAGAATAGATAGTTGTATTGGGTTTTTCTAGCTGGGAGCAACATACTTGATAGCCATATAAACTTTTTTCTGTAGCTGCACGGCAAAGAGTCAATAACCGCGTTTATTTGTCTTTTGTGGCTGTGCGCCACAGAATATAAAGTCGTATTAGGTTTTTGTAGCTGGGAGCAACAGACTTGATAGCCGTATAAACTTTTTTTCTGTAGCTGCAAGGCAAAGAGGTAATAACCGCGTTAATTTGTCTTTTGTGGCTGTGCGCCACAGAATATAAAGTCGTATTAGGTTTTTGTAGCTGGGAGCAACAGATTTGATAGCCGTATGAAATGTTCTCTGTAACTGCAAGGCAAAGAGTCAATAACCGCGTTAATTTGTATTTTGTGGCTGTGCGCCACAGAATATAAAGTCGTATTATGTTTTTGTAGTTGGAAGCAACAGACTTGATAGCCGTATGATTTTTTTTCTGTAGCTGCAAGTCAAAATGTCAATAACCGCGTTAATTCGTCTTTGTGGCTGTGCGCCACAGAATAGATTGTCGTATCAGGTTTTTGTAGCTGGGAGCAACAGACTTGATAGCCGTATGAACTTTTTTCTGTAGCTGCAAGGCAAAGAGGTAATAACCGCGTTAATTTGTCTTTTGTGGCTGTGCGCCACAGGATATAAAGTCGTATTAGGTTTTTGTAGCCATGAGCAACAGACTTGATAGCCGTATAAACTTTTTTCTGTAGCTGCAAGGCAAAGAGTCGATAACCGCGTTATATCGTATTTTGTGGCTGTGTGCCACAGAATAGATAGTTGTATTGGGTTTTTCTAGCTGGGAACAACATACTTGATAGCCATATAAACTTTTTTCTGTAGCTGCACGGCAAAGAGTCAATAACCGCGTTAATTTGTCTTTTGGGGCTGTGCGCCACAGAATATAAAGTCGTATTAGGTTTTTGTAGCTGGGAGCAACAGACTTGATAGCCGTATAAACTTTTTTTCTGTAGCTGCAAGGCAAAGAGGTAATAACCGCGTTAATTTGTCTTTTGTGGCTGTGCGCCACAGAATATAAAGTCGTATTAGGTTTTTGTAGCTGGGAGCAACAGATTTGATAGCCGTATGAAATGTTCTCTGTAACTGCAAGGCAAAGAGTCAATAACCGCGTTAATTTGTATTTTGTGGCTGTGCGCCACAGAATATAAAGTCGTATTATGTTTTTGTAGTTGGAAGCAACAGACTTGATAGCCGTATGATTTTTTTTTGTAGCTGCAAGTCAAAATGTCAATAACCGCGTTAATTCGTCTTTGTGGCTGTGCGCCACAGAATAGATTGTCGTATTAGGTTTTTGTAGCTGGGAGCAACAGATTTGATAGCCGTATGAAATGTTCTCTGTAACTGCGAGGCAAAGAGTCAATAACCGCGTTAATTCGTCTTTTGTGGCTGTGCGCCACAGAATATATAGTCGTATTAGGTTTTTGTAGCTGGGAGCAACAGACTTGATAGCCGTATGAACTTTTCTCGGTAGCTGCAAGCCAACAAGTCGATAACCGCGATAATTTGTATTTTGTGGCTGTGCGCCACAGAATAGATGGTCGTATTAGGTTTTTGTAGCTGGGAGCAACAGATTTGATAGCCGTATGAACTTTTTTCTGTAGCTGCAAGGCAAAGAGGTAATAACCGCGTTAATTTGTCTTTTGTGGCTGTGCGCCACAGAATAGATTGTCGTATCAGGTTTTTGTAGCTGGGAGCAACAGACTTGATAGCCGTATAAACTTTTCTCTGTAGCTGCAAGCCAACAAGTCGATAACCGCGATATTTTGTGTTTTGTGGCTGTGCGCCACAGAATAGATTGTCGTATTATGTTTCTGTAGTTGGAAGCAACAGACTTGATAGCCGTATGATTTTTTTTGTAGCTGCAAGTCAAAATGTCAATAACCGCGTTAATTCGTCTTTGTGGCTGTGCGCCACAGAATAGATTGTCGTATCAGGTTTTTGTAGCTGGGAGCAACAGACTTGATAGCCGTATGAACTTTTCTCTGTAGCTGCAAGCCAACAAGTCGATAACCGCGATAATTTGTATTTTGTGGCTGTGCGCCACAGAATAGATTGTCGTATTAGGTTTTTCTAGCTGGGAGCAACATACTTGATAGCCATATAAACTTTTTTCTGTAGCTGCACGGCAAAGAGTCAATAACCGCGTTAATTTGTCTTTTGTGGCTGTGCGCCACAGAATATAAAGTCGTATTAGGTTTTTGTAGCTGGGAGCAACAGACTTGATAGCCGTATAAACTTTTTTTCTGTAGCTGCAAGGCAAAGAGGTAATAACCGCGTTAATTTGTCTTTTGTGGCTGTGCGCCACAGAATATAAAGTCGTATTAGGTTTTTGTAGCTGGGAGCAACAGATTTGATAGCCGTATGAAATGTTCTCTGTAACTGCAAGGCAAAGAGTCAATAACCGCGTTCATTTGTATTTTGTGGCTGTGCGCCACAGAATATAAAGTCGTATTATGTTTTTGTAGTTGGAAGCAACAGACTTGATAGCCGTATGATTTTTTTTTGTAGCTGCAAGTCAAAATGTCAATAACCGCGTTAATTCGTCTTTGTGGCTGTGCGCCACAGAATATATTGTCGTATTAGGTTTTTGTAGCTGGGAGCAACAGATTTGATATCCGTATGAAATGTTCTCTGTAACTGCGAGGCAAAGAGTCAATAACCGCGTTAATTCGTCTTTTGTGGCTGTGCGCCACAGAATATATAGTCGTATTAGGTTTTTGTAGCTGGGAGCAACAGACTTGATAGCCGTATGAACTTTTCTCTGTAGCTGCAAGCCAACAAGTCGATAACCGCGATAATTTGTATTTTGTGGCTGTGCGCCACAGAATAGATTGTCGTATTAGGTTTTTGTAGCTGGGAGCAACAGATTTGATAGCCGTATGAACTGTTCTCTGTAGCTGCAAGGCAAAGAGTCGATAACCGCGTCAATTCGTATTTTGTGGCTGTGGGCCACAGAATAGATAGTCGTATCAGGTTTTTGTAGCTGGAGCAACATACTTGGTAGCCGTATAACCTTTTTCCTGTAGCTGCACGGCAAAGAGTCAACAACCGCGTTAATTTGTCTTTTGTGGCTGTGCGCCACAGAATATAAAGTCGTATTAGGTTTTTGTAGCTGGGAGCAACAGACTTGATGGCCGTATGAACTTTTTTCTGTAGCTGCAAGGCAAAGAAGTAATAACCGCGTTAATTTGTCTTTTGTGGCTGTGCGCCACAGAATAGATTGTCGTATCAGGTTTTTGTAGCTGGGAGCAACAGACTTGATAGCCGTATGAACTTTTCTCTGTAGCTGCAAGCCAACAAGTCGATAACCGCGATATTTCGTGTTTTGTGGCTGTGCGCCACAGAATAGATTGTCGTATTAGGTTTTTGTAGCTGGGAGCAACAGATTTGATAGCCGTATGAACTGTTCTCTGTAGCTGCAAGGCAAAGAGTCGATAACCGCGTTAATTCGTATTTTGTGGCTGTGCGCCACAGAATAGATAGTCGTATCAGGTTTTTGTAGCTGGGAGCAACATACTTGATAGCCGTATAACCTTTTTCCTGTAGCTGCACGGCAAAGAGTCAATAACCGCGTTAATTTGTCTTTTGTGGCTGTGCGCCACAGAATATAAAGTCGTATTAGGTTTTTGTAGCTGGGAGCAACAGACTTGATAGCCGTATGAACTTTTTTCTGTAGCTGCAAGGCAAAGAGGTAATAACCGCGTTAATTTGTCTTTTGTGGCTGTGCGCCACAGAATAGATTGTCGTATCAGGTTTTTGTAGCTGGGAGCAACAGACTTGATAGCCGTATGAACTTTTTTCTGTAGCTGCAAGGCAAAGAGGTAATAACCGCGTTAATTTGTCTTTTGTGGCTGTGCGCCACAGGATATAAAGTCGTATTAGGTTTTTGTAGCCATGAGCAACAGACTTGATAGCCGTATAAACTTTTTTCTGTAGCTGCAAGGCAAAGAGTCGATAACCGCGTTATATCGTATTTTGTGGCTGTGTGCCACAGAATAGATAGTTGTATTGGGTTTTTCTAGCTGGGAGCAACATACTTGATAGCCATATAAACTTTTTTCTGTAGCTGCACGGCAAAGAGTCAATAACCGCGTTTATTTGTCTTTTGTGGCTGTGCGCCACAGAATATAAAGTCGTATTAGGTTTTTGTAGCTGGGAGCAACAGACTTGATAGCCGTATAAACTTTTTTTCTGTAGGTGCAAGGCAAAGAGGTAATAACCGCGTTAATTTGTCTTTTGTGGCTGTGCGCCACAGAATATAAAGTCGTATTAGGTTTTTGTAGCTGGGAGCAACA
The DNA here is from genome assembly GCA_964036275.1 of Litoditis marina. NCBI lineage: Eukaryota > Metazoa > Nematoda > Chromadorea > Rhabditida > Rhabditidae > Litoditis > Litoditis marina. The sequence continues at coordinate 10,657 of CAXIWQ010000318.1, read as the reverse complement.
GATTTGATAGCCGTATGAAATGTTCTCTGTAACTGCAAGGCAAAGAGTCAATAACCGCGTTAATTCGTCTTTGTGGCTGTGCGCCACAGGATATAAAGTCGTATTAGGTTTTTGTAGCCATGAGCAACAGACTTGATAGCCGTATAAACTTTTTTCTGTAGCTGCAAGGCAAAGAGTCGATAACCGCGTTATATCGTATTTTGTGGCTGTGTGCCACAGAATAGATAGTTGTATTGGGTTTTTCTAGCTGGGAACAACATACTTGATAGCCATATAAACTTTTTTCTGTAGCTGCACGGCAAAGAGTCAATAACCGCGTTAATTTGTCTTTTGGGGCTGTGCGCCACAGAATATAAAGTCGTATTAGGTTTTTGTAGCTGGGAGCAACAGACTTGATAGCCGTATAAACTTTTTTTCTGTAGCTGCAAGGCAAAGAGGTAATAACCGCGTTAATTTGTCTTTTGTGGCTGTGCGCCACAGAATATAAAGTCGTATTAGGTTTTTGTAGCTGGGAGCAACAGATTTGATAGCCGTATGAAATGTTCTCTGTAACTGCAAGGCAAAGAGTCAATAACCGCGTTAATTTGTATTTTGTGGCTGTGCGCCACAGAATATAAAGTCGTATTATGTTTTTGTAGTTGGAAGCAACAGACTTGATAGCCGTATGATTTTTTTTCTGTAGCTGCAAGTCAAAATGTCAATAACCGCGTTAATTCGTCTTTGTGGCTGTGCGCCACAGAATAGATTGTCGTATCAGGTTTTTGTAGCTGGGAGCAACAGACTTGATAGCCGTATGAACTTTTTTCTGTAGCTGCAAGGCAAAGAGGTAATAACCGCGTTAATTTGTCTTTTGTGGCTGTGCGCCACAGGATATAAAGTCGTATTAGGTTTTTGTAGCCATGAGCAACAGACTTGATAGCCGTATAAACTTTTTTCTGTAGCTGCAAGGCAAAGAGTCGATAACCGCGTTATATCGTATTTTGTGGCTGTGTGCCACAGAATAGATAGTTGTATTGGGTTTTTCTAGCTGGGAACAACATACTTGATAGCCATATAAACTTTTTTCTGTAGCTGCACGGCAAAGAGTCAATAACCGCGTTAATTTGTCTTTTGGGGCTGTGCGCCACAGAATATAAAGTCGTATTAGGTTTTTGTAGCTGGGAGCAACAGACTTGATAGCCGTATAAACTTTTTTTCTGTAGCTGCAAGGCAAAGAGGTAATAACCGCGTTAATTTGTCTTTTGTGGCTGTGCGCCAAAGAATATAAAGTCGTATTAGGTTTTTGTAGCTGGGAGCAACAGACTTGATAGCCGTATGAACTTTTTTCTGTAGCTGCAAGGCAAAGAGTCGATAACCGCGTTATATCGTATTTTGTGGCTGTGTGCCACAGAATAGATAGTTGTATTGGGTTTTTCTAGCTGGGAGCAACATACTTGATAGCCATATAAACTTTTTTCTGTAGCTGCACGGCAAAGAGTCGATAACCGCGTTGTATCGTATTTTGTGGCTGTGTGCCACAGAATAGATAGTTGTATTGGGGTTTTCTAGCTGGGAGCAACATACTTGATAGCCATATCAACTTTTTTCTGTAGCTGCACGGCAAAGAGTCAATAACCGCGTTAATTTGTCTTTTGTGGCTGTGCGCCACAGAATATAAAGTCGTATTAGGTTTTTGTAGCTGGGAGCAACAGACTTGATAGCCGTATAAACTTTTTTTCTGTAGCTGCAAGGCAAAGAGGTAATAACCGCGTTAATTTGTCTTTTATGGCTGTGCGCCAAAGAATATAAAGTCGTATTAGGTTTTTGTAGCTGGGAGCAACAGACTTGATAGCCGTATGAACTTTTTTCTGTAGCTGCAAGGCAAAGAGTCGATAACCGCGTTATATCGTATTTTGTGGCTGTGTGCCACAGAATAGATAGTTGTATTGGGTTTTTCTAGCTGGGAGCAACATACTTGATAGCCATATAAACTTTTTTCTGTAGCTGCACGGCAAAGAGTCAATAACCGCGTTAATTTGTCTTTTGTGGCTGTGCGCCACAGAATAGATTGTCGTATCAGGTTTTTGAAGCTGGGAGCAACAGACTTGATAGCCGTATGAACTTTTTTCTGTAGCTGCAAGGCAAAGAGGTAATAACCGCGTTAATTTGTCTTTTGTGGCTGTGCTCCACAGGATATAAAGTCGTATTAGGTTTTTGTAGCCATGAGCAACAGACTTGATAGCCGTATAAACTTTTTTCTGTAGCTGCAAGGCAAAGAGTCGATAACCGCGTTGTATCGTATTTTGTGGCTGTGTGCCACAGAATAGATAGTTGTATTGGGTTTTTCTAGCTGGGAGCAACATACTTGATAGCCATATCAACTTTTTTCTGTAGCTGCACGGCAAAGAGTCAATAACCGCGTTAATTTGTCTTTTGTGGCTGTGCGCCACAGAATATAAAGTCGTATTAGGTTTTTGTAGCTGGGAGCAACAGACTTGATAGCCGTATAAACTTTTTTTCTGTAGCTGCAAGGCAAAGAGGTAATAACCGCGTTAATTTGTCTTTTGTGGCTGTGCGCCACAGAATATAAAGTCGTATTAGGTTTTTGTAGCTGGGAGCAACAGATTTGATAGCCGTATGAAATGTTCTCTGTAACTGCAAGGCAAAGAGTCAATAACCGCGTTAATTTGTATTTTGTGGCTGTGCGCCACAGAATATAAAGTCGTATTATGTTTTTGTAGTTGGAAGCAACAGACTTGATAGCCGTATGATTTTTTTTTTGTAGCTGCAAGTCAAAATGTCAATAACCGCGTTAATTCGTCTTTGTGGCTGTGCGCCACAGAATAGATTGTCGTATCAGGTTTTTGTAGCTGGGAGCAACAGACTTGATAGCCGTATGAACTTTTTTCTGTAGCTGCAAGGCAAAGAGGTAATAACCGCGTTAATTTGTCTTTTGTGGCTGTGCGCCACAGGATATAAAGTCGTATTAGGTTTTTGTAGCCATGAGCAACAGACTTAATAGCCGTATAAACTTTTTTCTGTAGCTGCAAGGCAAAGAGTCGATAACCGCGTTATATAGTATTTTGTGGCTGTGTGCCACAGAATAGATAGTTGTATTGGGTTTTTCTAGCTGGGAACAACATACTTGATAGCCATATAAACTTTTTTCTGTAGCTGCACGGCAAAGAGTCAATAACCGCTTAATTTGTCTTTTGTGGCTGTGCGCCACAGAATATAAAGTCGTATTAGGTTTTTGTAGCTGGGAGCAACAGACTTGATAGCCGTATAAACTTTTTTTCTGTAGCTGCAAGGCAAAGAGGTAATAACCGCGTTAATTTGTCTTTTGTGGCTGTGCGCCACAGAATATAAAGTCGTATTAGGTTTTTGTAGCTGGGAGCAACAGATTTGATAGCCGTATGAAATGTTCTCTGTAACTGCAAGGCAAAGAGTCAATAACCGCGTTAATTTGTATTTTGTGGCTGTGCGCCACAGAATATAAAGTCGTATTATGTTTTTGTAGTTGGAAGCAACAGACTTGATAGCCGTATGATTTTTTTTGTGGCTGCAAGTCAAAATGTCAATAACCTCGTTAATTCGTCTTTGTGGCTGCGCGCCACAGAATAGATTGTCGTATTAGGTTTTTGTAGCTGGGAGCAACAGATTTGATAGCCGTATGAAATGTTCTCTGTAACTGCGAGGCAAAGAGTCAATAACCGCGTTAATTCGTCTTTTGTGGCTGTGCGCCACAGAATATATAGTCGTATTAGGTTTTTGTAGCTGGGAGCAACAGACTTGATAGCCGTATGAACTTTTCTCGGTAGCTGCAAGCCAACAAGTCGATAACCGCGATAATTTGTATTTTGTGGCTGTGCGCCACAGAATAGATTGTCGTATTAGGTTTTTGTAGCTGGGAGCAACAGATTTGATAGCCGTATGAACTTTTTTCTGTAGCTGCAAGGCAAAGAGGTAATAACCGCGTTAATTTGTCTTTTGTGGCTGTGCGCCACAGAATAGATTGTCGTATCAGGTTTTTGTAGCTGGGAGCAACAGACTTGATAGCCGTATGAACTTTTCTCTGTAGCTGCAAGCCAACAAGTCGATAACCGCGATATTTCGTGTTTTGTGGCTGTGCGCCACAGAATAGATTGTCGTATTATGTTTCTGTAGTTGGAAGCAACAGACTTGATAGCCGTATGATTTTTTTTGTAGCTGCAAGTCAAAATGTCAATAACCGCGTTAATTCGTCTTTGTGGCTGTGCGCCACAGAATAGATTGTCGTATCAGGTTTTTGTAGCTGGGAGCAACAGATTTGATAGCCGTATGAAATGTTATCTGTAACTGCGAGGCAAAGAGTCAATAACCGCGTTAATTCGTCTTTTGTGGCTGTGCGCCACAGAATATATAGTCGTATTAGGTTTTTGTAGCTGGGAGCAACAGACTTGATAGCCGTATGAACTGTTCTCTGTAGCTGCAAGGCAAAGAGTCGATAACCGCGTTAATTCGTATTTTGTGGCTGTGCGCCACAGAATAGATAGTCGTATTAGGTTTTTTTAGCTGGGAGCAACATACTTGATAGCCGTATAACCTTTTTCCTGTAGCTGCACGGCAAAGAGGTAATAACCGCGTTAATTTGTCTTTTGTGGCTGTGCGCCACAGAATATAAAGTCGTATTAGGTTTTCGTAGCTGGGAGCAACAGACTTGATAGCCGTATGAAATGTTCTCTGTAACTGCAAGGCAAAGAGTCAATAACCGCGTTAATTTGTATTTTGTGGCTGTGCGCCACAGAATATAAAGTCGTATTATGTTTTTGTAGTTGGAAGCAACAGACTTGATAGCCGTATGATTTTTTTTTGTAGCTGCAAGTCAAAATGTCAATAACCGCGTTAATTCGTCTTTGTGGCTGTGCGCCACAGAATAGATTGTCGTATCAGGTTTTTGTAGCTGGGAGCAACAGACTTGATAGCCGTATGAACTTTTTTCTGTAGCTGCAAGGCAAAGAGGTAATAACCGCGTTAATTTGTCTTTTGTGGCTGTGCGCCACAGGATATAAAGTCGTATTAGGTTTTTGTAGCCATGAGCAACAGACTTGATAGCCGTATAAACTTTTTTCTGTAGCTGCAAGGCAAAGAGTCGATAACCGCGTTATATCGTATTTTGTGGCTGTGTGCCACAGAATAGATAGTTGTATTGGGTTTTTCTAGCTGGGAACAACATACTTGATAGCCATATAAACTTTTTTCTGTAGCTGCACGGCAAAGAGTCAATAACCGCGTTAATTTGTCTTTTGTGGCTGTGCGCCACAGAATATAAAGTCGTATTAGGTTTTTGTAGCTGGGAGCAACAGACTTGATAGCCGTATAAACTTTTTTTCTGTAGCTGCAAGGCAAAGAGGTAATAACCGCGTTAATTTGTCTTTTGTGGCTGTGCGCCACAGAATATAAAGTCGTATTAGGTTTTTGTAGCTGGGAGCAACAGACTTGATAGCCGTATGAACTTTTTTCTGTAGCTGCAAGGCAAAGAGTCGATAACCGCGTTATATCGTATTTTGTGGCTGTGTGCCACAGAATAGATAGTTGTATTGGGTTTTTCTAGCTGGGAGCAACATACTTGATAGCCATATAAACTTTTTTCTGTAGCTGCACGGCAAAGAGTCAATAACCGCGTTAATTTGTCTTTTGTGGCTGTGCGCCACAGAATAGATTGTCGTATCAGGTTTTTGTAGCTGGGAGCAACAGACTTGATAGCCGTATGAACTTTTTTCTGTAGCTGCAAGGCAAAGAAATAATAACCGCGTTAATTTGTCTTTTGTGGCTGTGCGCCACAGGATATAAAGTCGTATTAGGTTTTTGTAGCCATGAGCAACAGACTTGATAGCCGTATAAACTTTTTTCTGTAGCTGCAAGGCAAAGAGTCGATAACCGCGTTATATCGTATTTTGTGGCTGTGTGCCACAGAATAGATAGTTGTATTGGGTTTTTCTAGCTGGGAGCAACATACTTGATAGCCATATAACCTTTTTCCTGTAGCTGCACGGCAAAGAGGTAATAACCGCGTTAATTTGTCTTTTGTGGCTGTGCGCCACAGAATATAAAGTCGTATTAGGTTTTCGTAGCTGGGAGCAACAGACTTGATAGCCGTATGAAATGTTCTCTGTAACTGCAAGGCAAAGAGTCAATAACCGCGTTAATTTGTATTTTATGGCTGTGCGCCACAGAATATAAAGTCGTATTATGTTTTTGTAGTTGGAAGCAACAGACTTGATAGCCGTATGATTTTTTTTTGTAGCTGCAAGTCAAAATGTCAATAACCGCGTTAATTCGTCTTTGTGGCTGTGCGCCACAGAATAGATTGTCGTATCAGGTTTTTGTAGCTGGGAGCAACAGACTTGATAGCCGTATGAACTTTTTTCTGTAGCTGCAAGGCAAAGAGGTAATAACCGCGTTAATTTGTCTTTTGTGGCTGTGCGCCACAGGATATAAAGTCGTATTAGGTTTTTGTAGCCATGAGCAACAGACTTGATAGCCGTATAAACTTTTTTCTGTAGCTGCAAGGCAAAGAGTCGATAACCGCGTTATATCGTATTTTGTGGCTGTGTGCCACAGAATAGATAGTTGTATTGGGTTTTTCTAGCTGGGAACAACATACTTGATAGCCATATAAACTTTTTTCTGTAGCTGCACGGCAAAGAGTCAATAACCGCGTTAATTTGTCTTTTGTGGCTGTGCGCCACAGAATATAAAGTCGTATTAGGTTTTTGTAGCTGGGAGCAACAGACTTGATAGCCGTATAAACTTTTTTTCTGTAGCTGCAAGGCAAAGAGGTAATAACCGCGTTAATTTGTCTTTTGTGGCTGTGCGCCACAGAATATAAAGTCGTATTAGGTTTTTGTAGCTGGGAGCAACAGACTTGATAGCCGTATGAACTTTTTTCTGTAGCTGCAAGGCAAAGAGTCGATAACCGCGTTATATCGTATTTTGTGGCTGTGTGCCACAGAATAGATAGTTGTATTGGGTTTTTCTAGCTGGGAGCAACATACTTGATAGCCATATAAACTTTTTTCTGTAGCTGCACGGCAAAGAGTCAATAACCGCGTTAATTTGTCTTTTGTGGCTGTGCGCCACAGAATAGATTGTCGTATCAGGTTTTTGTAGCTGGGAGCAACAGACTTGATAGCCGTATGAACTTTTTTCTGTAGCTGCAAGGCAAAGAAATAATAACCGCGTTAATTTGTCTTTTGTGGCTGTGCGCCACAGGATATAAAGTCGTATTAGGTTTTTGTAGCCATGAGCAACAGACTTGATAGCCGTATAAACTTTTTTCTGTAGCTGCAAGGCAAAGAGTCGATAACCGCGTTATATCGTATTTTGTGGCTGTGTGCCACAGAATAGATAGTTGTATTGGGTTTTTCTAGCTGGGAGCAACATACTTGATAGCCATATAAACTTTTTTCTGTAGCTGCACGGCAAAGAGTCAATAACCGCGTTAATTTGTCTTTTGTGGCTGTGCGCCACAGAATATAAAGTCGTATTAGGTTTTTGTAGCTGGGAGCAACAGACTTGATAGCCGTATAAACTTTTTTCTGTAGCTGCAAGGCAAAGAGGTAATAACCGCGTTAATTTGTCTTTTGTGGCTGTGCGCCACAGAATATAAAGTCGTATTAGGTTTTTGTAGCTGGGAGCAACAGATTTGATAGCCGTATGAAATGTTCTCTGTAACTGCAAGGCAAAGAGTCAATAACCGCGTTAATTTGTATTTTGTGGCTGTGCGCCACAGAATATAAAGTCGTATTATGTTTTTGTAGTTGGAAGCAACAGACTTGATAGCCGTATGATTTTTTTTGTAGCTGCAAGTCAAAATGTCAATAACCGCGTTAATTCGTCTTTGTGGCTGTGCGCCACAGAATAGATTGTCGTATCAGGTTTTTGTAGCTGGGAGCAACAGACTTGATAGCCGTATGAACTTTTTTCTGTAGCTGCAAGGCAAAGAGGTAATAACCGCGTTAATTTGTCTTTTGTGGCTGTGCGCCACAGGATATAAAGTCGTATTAGGTTTTTGTAGCCATGAGCAACAGACTTGATAGCCGTATAAACTTTTTTCTGTAGCTGCAAGGCAAAGAGTTGATAACCGCGTTATATCGTATTTTGTGGCTGTGTGCCACAGAATAGATAGTTGTATTGGGTTTTTCTAGCTGGGAACAACATACTTGATAGCCATATAAATTTTTTTCTGTAGCTGCACGGCAAAGAGTCAATAACCGCGTTAATTTGTTTTTTGTGGCTGTGCGCCACAGAATATAAAGTCGTATTAGGTTTTTGTAGCTGGGAGCAACAGACTTGATAGCCGTATAAACTTTTTTTCTGTAGCTGCAAGGCAAAGAGGTAATAACCGCGTTAATTTGTCTTTTGTGGCTGTGCGCCACAGAATATAAAGTCGTATTAGGTTTTTGTAGCTGGGAGCAACAGACTTGATAGCCGTATGAACTTTTTTCTGTAGCTGCAAGGCAAAGAGTCGATAACCGCGTTATATCGTATTTTGTGGCTGTGTGCCACAGAATAGATAGTTGTATTGGGTTTTTCTAGCTGGGAGCAACATACTTGATAGCCATATAAACTTTTTTCTGTAGCTGCACGGCAAAGAGTCAATAACCGCGTTAATTTGTCTTTTGTGGCTGTGCGCCACAGAATAGATTGTCGTATCAGGTTTTTGTAGCTGGGAGCAACAGACTTGATAGCCGTATGAACTTTTTTCTGTAGCTGCAAGGCAAAGAAATAATAACCGCGTTAATTTGTCTTTTGTGGCTGTGCGCCACAGGATATAAAGTCGTATTAGGTTTTTGTAGCCATGAGCAACAGACTTGATAGCCGTATAAACTTTTTTCTGTAGCTGCAAGGCAAAGAGTCGATAACCGCGTTATATCGTATTTTGTGGCTGTGTGCCACAGAATAGATAGTTGTATTGGGTTTTTCTAGCTGGGAGCAACATACTTGATAGCCATATAAACTTTTTTCTGTAGCTGCACGGCAAAGAGTCAATAACCGCGTTAATTTGTCTTTTGTGGCTGTGCGCCACAGAATATAAAGTCGTATTAGGTTTTTGTAGCTGGGAGCAACAGACTTGATAGCCGTATAACTTTTTTTCTGTAGCTGCAAGGCAAAGAGGTAATAACCGCGTTAATTTGTCTTTTGTGGCTGTGCGCCACAGAATATAAAGTCGTATTAGGTTTTTGTAGCTGGGAGCAACAGATTTGATAGCCGTATGAAATGTTCTCTGTAACTGCAAGGCAAAGAGTCAATAACCGCGTTAATTTGTATTTTGTGGCTGTGCGCCACAGAATATAAAGTCGTATTATGTTTTTGTAGTTGGAAGCAACAGACTTGATAGCCGTATGATTTTTTTTTGTAGCTGCAAGTCAAAATGTCAATAACCGCGTTAATTCGTCTTTGTGGCTGTGCGCCACAGAATAGATTGTCGTATCAGGTTTTTGTAGCTGGGAGCAACAGACTTGATAGCCGTATGAACTTTTTTCTGTAGCTGCAAGGCAAAGAGGTAATAACCGCGTTAATTTGTCTTTTGTGGCTGTGCGCCACAGGATATAAAGTCGTATTAGGTTTTTGTAGCCATGAGCAACCGACTTGATAGCCGTATAAACTTTTTTCTGTAGCTGCAAGGCAAAGAGTTGATAACCGCGTTATATCGTATTTTGTGGCTGTGTGCCACAGAATAGATAGTTGTATTGGGTTTTTCTAGCTGGGAACAACATACTTGATAGCCATATAAATTTTTTTCTGTAGCTGCACGGCAAAGAGTCAATAACCGCGTTAATTTGTTTTTTGTGGCTGTGCGCCACAGAATATAAAGTCGTATTAGGTTTTTGTAGCTGGGAGCAACAGACTTGATAGCCGTATAAACTTTTTTTCTGTAGCTGCAAGGCAAAGAGGTAATAACCGCGTTAATTTGTCTTTTGTGGCTGTGCGCCACAGAATATAAAGTCGTATTATGTTTTTGTAGTTGGAAGCAACAGACTTGATAGCCGTATGATTTTTTTTTGTAGCTGCAAGTCAAAATGTCAATAACCGCGTTAATTCGTCTTTGTGGCTGTGCGCCACAGAATAGATTGTCGTATTAGGTTTTTGTAGCTGGGAGCAATAGATTTGATAGCCGTATGAAATGTTCTCTGTAACTGCGAGGCAAAGAGTCAATAACCGCGTTAATTCGTCTTTTGTGGCTGTGCGCCACAGAATATATAGTCGTATTAGGTTTTTGTAGCTGGGAGCAACAGACTTGATAGCCGTATGAACTTTTCTCGGTAGCTGCAAGCCAACAAGTCGATAACCGCGATAATTTGTATTTTGTGGCTGTGCGCCACAGAATAGATTGTCGTATTAGGTTTTTGTAGCTGGGACCAACAGATTTGATAGCCGTATGAACTTTTTTCTGTAGCTACAAGGCAAAGAGGTAATAACCGCGTTAATTTGTCTTTTGTGGCTGTGCGCCACAGAATAGATTGTCGTATCAGGTTTTTGTAGCTGGGAGCAACAGACTTGATAGCCGTATGAACTTTTCTCTGTAGCTGCAAGCCAACAAGTCGATAACCGCGATATTTCGTGTTTTGTGGCTGTGCGCCACAGAATAGATTGTCGTATTATGTTTCTGTAGTTGGAAGCAACAGACTTGATA